>VDFB02061383.1:0-36747 GCA_007258455.2 Sequoia sempervirens | reverse complement strand
TGATGATTTTTTCTTCATCAAATAGCTCATGCAAGTTGCTGATCTTCAAGTTTCCCTCATATTAACTACGAATATCCTCATAAGCCGTGCACTCCATGATAAAATTCCATTTGGTCTCTACCACTCCTTTGCTACAAAACATGCAAATTCTATCCTCCCACGCTTCCGTAGGTATAGTCCACCTTCCAGTTTCACACCTCAGATGATGCGACCCGATCCTCAATTGAGCAATTAGCAGCCATACTTTACCCTTAATAGCAGCTCCTAAATAAGTTTTATCTCCATGCTTCCAAGTTGGGTTAAACTCTTTGAAATAGTGATCCTTCTTTCACCCAATCTGCTTTGTCCACATGGCAGCCAAGAACTTTTTTGTGACATACTTTTTAATTTCCTCATTGGTGTTAGGGAAATCATGCAAGTTGATGTCCCACTTGCTCAACCAATTGTTATTTTGTTTCATCCATTTTTTCTTCCTACGGCCTAAAACCTCCTTCACAATCGCTTTGGGCCAATGATGGTTATCCATGTTCTCCACCTTCTTTAAATAATTTAGCAAGCGAGATATAGTTGACGCCTCCAAAGGTAAGGTTCCCGATTCAGCCAAGAGAATTTCATAAGGGACCGTGGTTTTGACTTTGAGGTTGAAAGTGATCATGTGCTTTTGGATTCTTTCTAGCTATCTCCATCTGTACTTTGACATGCTGCTGCCCCAGACTTCACAGCCATAGAGGACCACCAGCGTGACCAACAAACCAAAGAGAGTTTTCCTGGTCTTCCAATCCCAAAGCCCAACTTTTCTGCACCTGTTTTGAAGTAAGAAAGAAGCTTTCCAACCCCCTTGTATCCTTTTTGTTCTACTAGTCTCCCAATTGAGCTTATAATGAAAATCAATCCCAAGGTATTTGTATTCTTTCACTATCTCCAAGGGGTTGCCTTCAAAGAGAAAGTTATTTTGATTCCTTTTCTTCTTTAGGGAGAAGATCATGATTTTGGTCTTGGTAGTGTTCACTTGCATTCCCACTTCCTGACAAAAGAGGTCCAAGGCCTTCAAAAGACCCCTCAAACCATGGGCAGTTTTAGAGATTAAGATAAGATCATTTGCATATAGCAGCAACTTCACCACATAACTTGCCAACTGAGTGCCCCCCTCACCAGTTTCGTTTAACCAATCTTCTAGTTTATCAATGTATAGCCCAAAAAGAGTGGGGGATAAAGGACAACCCTATTTGACCCCAATATCACTGCCAAAACATTCAAACATATCTTCACTTGTTCTAATTTTAGCTCTAACCTGCTCATAAAGTCTATGCACCGCAACCCTATATTCGCCTGGTATATTTAGCTCATCCATTCTATTCCATAGTTTGTCTCTGGGTACCGTGTTGAAGGATTTTTTAAAATCAACAAAGCAACAAAAAGCTTCTTCACCTTGAGTGTCCCATATTTTTTCAATTAGGTGCCTAAGAGTGATGCAGTGGTCAATCGTAGAGTATTTAGGCCTAAAACCAGCCTGCCCCTTTGCTCTCTTTCCTTCTTTTTCTGCCTAGCTACTGATTCTACGCTCTAACATGCTCCCAAAAAGCTTGCCAAGAATAGGATTCACCATAATAGTGTGGTAATTAGAAGGGTTATTGATATCCCCACTTTTGTAGAGGGGGATGACGACACTAGTTGTCCATTCTAATGGAAAACCATCACTGTCGACATCATTAAACATCCTTTGATGTGCGGTGCAAGGATTTCAACTCCCCACTTTAAAAATTCAGCTTGCAGCCCATCTATGTCCAGTGCTTTCCCATTTGCTAAATTCTTTATACCTTGTTTGATATCTTCAATTGTGAAGAGTTCCATAGATGTGTTAACTATAGGAGGAGAATTCTTCCCTTGGGTCCTCTCATAAAGAAACTTTGCATAATCTAACCATTGCACACTTGTTATGTTATTCTAAATTTGTTTTCTCTTTTGTTGTAACTCTCTCCAAAAACCTTTGGGATTGTGCTTTCCAAGAGAAATGAGCTCTTTCCTTCTTGTGTTTACATAATTTTTTTTTTTGTTTGCACCAGCTTCTCATATTTCTTCTTTTTTTCTTTGTTCAGCCCATTTTCTTTCAAAGTTCTCTTGGCAGCCTTACACTCTTCATCATACCATGGGTTGGCCAGAAAAGTGTTTGCAAACCCTTTCTTTGGGCGAGATCTTTTACAAGAAGCTAAGGCCTTACGAATTAGAGGAATCAAAAACTTACTGCAGATATGACCACCAAGCCCATTGACAGCTTTGTCCCCTATATTGTTCTCCATTTCAAGTAAGTGATGCTCTAAAGCAGCATGAAAGAGACCCTGATTTTCCTGATTCATGACTATTTTACCTTTAGGAATAGTTTCATTTTTCTTGTGGTGGGCCTGTTTATCATGCTGGTTGTTTGAGACAATGCCAAGTTTCACAAACAAAGGTGCATGGTCAGATTTCATCTCAAGGGGACATTCTCCAATCTCAAACTCCAAAACTCTAGAAATAAAAGTTTGAGAGAAAATTACATAGTCCTCCACACTTTGGCCATTATAAGTTTTGCATGTGATATTGTCAGAAGATGGCCAAACTTTCATGCCATTACAAATAACCAAGTTATATAAGCTGCAGATCCCTAATAGTTCAGCTTCAAAGTGAGAAACATTCCCATTACTGTCTTGTGATGTTCTTTTCCATGGCTGATCTTCTTCCTCTTCCAGCCATAAAGGATTGTTGTTTCCCCGGTCTTCATTGTTTAGCTGAAGAAATTGATTGTTAGTTGTTCTTGCATTAAAGTCACCTAATAGAACAATTTCCCCCAAGGTGCTAAACAAAGAAATGTCCTTTTTTAAAGAGGCATACATATCTTCACTATCTAATTTTCTCCTTTTATATATCTTAGAGTTTTGTGAAGCAAAATAACAAGCATCTAATCTAAAGGTAACCCAATTATCTATTATTTGCAACCATATGTATGGCTTATTTGGGTCTTCTTTCTCGACTTTTACAATTCCACCCCAGCTCTCTTTAATCAAAACTGTTACACCCCCATGCCCTTTGCCTATTTCACTTCCGTTATTCCAAACTGAAAATTTCTTGTACCCTTCAAAATCCGGAACTTTGCAACCGTCATGTTCGTGTGTCTCGATAAGGATAATAATATCCTTCCCCTCCGCTATGGGCCCCAAACCCGGTCCTCTTCTCTATGGATAACCTCTACAGTTCTAGCTCACTATATGTAGGTAATCTCGTGGGGCCCCTAATCCCCATTTCTTGTTTGGTACATGATCGCTGATTTGAGCAACCCCATTTTTCAGCCAAGCCCACTTTCCTTCATTCCTTGTTGTTTTCACTTTCTCCCATTCTTTCCTTTGTACTTCTTGTTGAACAAAGGTCAAATCTTCGTCAAGATAGATGTGTGTTCCTTTGAGCAACCCCCTATTCTTTAGAATTGCATTTTTATCTTCTATATTCTTCAAGAAAACTCTTACGTGCCTATCTCTTCCCCCCTCTATTTTCTTTCCAATTTTGTTTGCTTGTTGAATGTGCCCTGTCCACTTCAGCTCGACTCTAAGGAAGTCTCTTGCTAAAATGTCAGTTCTCTCTTTTTCACCAAAGTCCTTCAGTCCCTTGATTATAATATTTGCATCCTTACTTTGTTTGTCCTTTTCTTCTCTTATTTGCATCTTTATTTTCCTTTCTATGATTTCATTTTGTTCACTTGATGATTTTCTTACAACTTGTGACCATGATTTGGCCTCTTCTATGTAGTTTTTTAATTGGATTTCTTTTGTTTCCATGTCTACCAATGCTGATTGAATCTCCTTTATCTGAAACGTGTCATCACCTTTAGTCCCTTCCAACTTTTTATTATTTGTTAATTTCAGTTGATCTAATTCTTGTTTCATTGAAATCAGTTCTTGTTGCCCCCTTTCCATGCTGACTTGAAGGTTTAGGATTTTCTCTTTGAGCACCTTATTTTTTGTTTCAATTTTGCACCTAGATTCAATGGCTTCCTTTTCCTTGATGCCTTCGTACAACCCTTTTGCTTCTAAAATATCAAGCCTCTTTTTCATGCTCATGAGCTCTTCCACGTATAAATCTGATGACCACATTAAAGGTGTGGAAGTGGGACTGTAATTCCCTTTATTTAATGTTCATGATGCATTAAATGCTTTGTGCAAGTAGGACTCCGTGGTCTGAAGGGCTTGGCAATAGGGAGATCAGAGTCCAAAGTAATAGTACATGTGAAACTCTAAAATCGAGTTGTATGTCATCGGAGTCAATATTCTTTGTTCAATAGAGGGAGATGTTTTTTTTTCAGGATGCTTGGTGCCAAGTATACTTCAAAGTCCAAAACCCTAATATTTTGACTCTAAGGTCCAAGTGGGTGGCCCAATTTTTGGTGATTAAATAAAGTCCCAATCATAAGTGGGTAGAGCAAGATGCAAACTGCAACTTGAGGCCGAAGTTTGTGGTGATAACATAGCATGTAGTTTGAAGCCCAAGGGTTGAAGGTCAAGTGGTAAGTTTGAGCAATCTATGTATGACGTGAAATGCATTATGGGGGTTGAAGCCCAAGTTTGTGTAGGCTCATGTAATTTGAACTTATTGCAAGATGGATTATGAAGTCGAAACCATGGTAAAATGGTCTTCATCTTCTCAAATTACAAGATTCCTGAGGATCGTTGTCTAGATGTAAGGAATTGTCATTAAGAAAAGAAACACCAATCTTCCCCCTAATCCAATTTCTTGATTCAATCATGATATTTGATACTGTGGTGTAGTAAATCTTTTGCTTATGTCATCATGTGTTTGGTTAGCATGTCAATTGTGTTTGTGGCATTGTACCATGACACGTTATAGATAGAAGAGCAATGTTCATTGTTCAATATTACATTTGTCTCAAAAAAATTGTTCATTTCAATGTTGTCTTTGTCTCTCAAAAATATTGTTCATCTGATTTTTGTCCATTAATGTCTTAGGAAAAATCTTAGGGGCATTAAAGAAAATGCAACAATTTATTAATTTACATCATGTTTAAATTCTCGGCTGTTTATCCACTGTATTTGACAAAAAATGAAAATGCTAAAAAATATTAATTTTGAATTTTCCACTAAGACCAAAAAATGGGATACATTATTGTGAAATCACCCAACTGAAATTACTTGCATGCTTGTCTAACATCTATGATCATTCCACGAATATAAATCCATTCTCTAAAGAGAGTTGATCAAGGAGGATTTCAACCTAGCGATCACACAATCTCCCAAGGTATTTTTAAATAAAATTAGTCCTTAACACTTAGCATAAAGTAAAGAATTGGTGAATTAAAGAGAAGAGTATGATGTACCAAATCAAATCTACAAATCACAAATCAGATCCACATAATGCAAAATCAACCTACACAAATGGTGTATGTGATTCATCACAATATCAACATTCATAATCCCTTGTCAAATCAAGAGCTATGTATACTCCTTTGTAATCAATTTCCTAAAATAGCATTGTTTTGAATGCTTTATTATTTCCATCTAGTCATTTAGCTTAATCTAAGTTAATTTATGTTGGGCTCATTACATTTATTTTATTAGCCTAAGACATTAGAGAAAGATTATTTTCCTTTATAAAACTTCATTTCAAAGGGGTAATATGTTGCATTTGTACTTTACATTTTAAATGAATTAGAAACCTTTACAAATTTGATTTACTTGTAAAAACCCAACCATAAGCGCAATTTTTTTTTTTTTTTATACAATACAATTTCACATATATGCCTTTCAATATCCATATTCAATAGCAACAAAACTAGTTAAGTTTACAAAATTAATATGTCCAAAAACCAAATTCCAAAAAGAAGAATCATGTTTTAAATTACTTGGCATGAGTAGGAGCCGAAATGGGAAATATTCATGACTTTTGCATCCTCCTAGGGTGCAACAAACCCAACCACGTGAACCACTACCTAGTCCACCCCAACCAAGTGGACCCAACAAGCTATTTTAGGATAGACCAATTAGTGTTTTGATTGTGGGCTTGAATGGTGACTAGCTTGGTCAAGGCTCAGTTGTGAAGAGGATTTGATGCATCCCATACTACACTATGGGTCCAACCTCATCACAATGGGATTAGTACAAGGTGAGGGCAAGATAGGTAGGTAAAAGGAGGGAGTCTCACTTCCATCCCATATAGAGCATCCCAATAGAAAAGAATGATGATGTAATGTGCACTACACCACATATCCCATTCGTTCCTTGGTCTTTTGCAGTAGCTAGGGTGGTGGTATGGGTCAAGGGGCATTGGTCAACTGGGTAGAGGATTCGGTGCATCTCATACTACATCGTCGGTCCATCCTCTAGCGCAAGGGAAAAAGAGAATTCCTAAGTAGTGAACCTACCAAAACCTGATGGATTTTGAATTCAATCACCTATAGGCCACCAACAACAAGTTTTTCCACCCAAGAAGAAGTAGCTCCTGACAAATACCACCTTGTGACCTTAGTGATATTGTCAGCTATCTTTTTCACATCCTAGGTAACACTTGGCATTAGTCACTTTCATGCTTGTCAGTGACAGCCAATGAGCCCCCTCGATATAACGATTAGCCCTAGATTATTGTTACCCACATGGATGAGTCCTTGCCTATGCAACCATTACTTTATCATAACCAAGGTAGCCCATAGAAACTTTCACCTTTGTGAAATAGGTGAATGTCAGCTAGTCCCTAGCAGTAGTCCAGACATTGGTCATTGGCATAGTTTAATAACTATCTGGCACTACTCATATATCTCAGAGGCTCACTCTTGGGTCTTCTTTGGGTCGATCATATTTGGCATTCTAAGTAGCACTATACTCAACTTGGTGGGAATCCTAAGGTGATTAAGGAGTTGATTGGTACTACTAAAAATAAGTGTTGTAAACCTTCTAGATATACATGGTTAGTTATTAACAATGTGCAACTCACATCATGTCTACTATTCTGGTGATATACCAACTACTCCTTAGGGAGTAAGAGGTTATGTGTAACCCATTTATTGGTTCAGCTAAGGCTGCAAGCCATGATTTACCTCTCTGGTTCTGACCTTAGTGATGTTCTGACCAACTTACAATGCATGAATTGGTTATGGACTTGATTGAAACTACTTAATTTGTCATATTAAGTTTATTGGAAAATATAAGAATTCATTATGGTGGGTGGCAAAGTGCTTCCAAGATGTCCAAGGTGTTAATCATTCCAATGAGGTTTGTTTGTCACAAGTTATCATATGCTTGGCTTCACCCTCCCCCTAAACTTGTTAAGAATTAAGTCTAATGATATATTAACTATTAATTCACTATCCCCAACATGTTCTACTTGAGTTAAACAGTGGCCTACAAAATAGCATTCAACTCTTCCTCCTCTAATGATAAGGTTGTAGGGTCATAAAAATGATATAAGGACTAGTTAGCATCCAACCATAAGCTGGTCCTAAAGAAAATTAATTTGGTTGAGGGTAGAAGTCTCCTCGATCATGAGAAAAGTTTCCCCACAGCTATACAGATTAAAAAATTTGAATATTAAAGGAGATATAATAGTCTTCTACTAATTCTCTATGCCAAACCATTGGTGAGAAGAATAAAGGAGAGATATTGCTAGAGATTAATTATTTCAATGCCTACAATAATTTTATGTGATATAAGGTTGTCAGGTAAGTGTTAAAGAGATAATATTCTCAAATTATTTAATAGTTGTATCTTGTAACAACCACCTCCATCTATAAAGAATTTACTTGGTTTTATTTACCATCTAGTAATAAAATAAGATCATGAGTAAAATGAGATATAAATTTTTTCTTTTACAAATAACTAAAAATGCAATTTCATAATTGAAAATATAAACATTTCATAACAACTTATCTTGCTTTTTGAATTGAAAAGAATAAACAATCTTTTTCCTTTTGTATTTCACCATGAATGATTTCAATTAAAGAAGATAATAACATTAACTTATAAAGGTATGAGGTCAAACATCCAATATCTAGATTCTTTTTGTCTTCCAAGACTCAAAATTTCATCTACAAGAGGGAGAGTATCACCCAAGTGCTTTACCTTCAACCATGGATCAACAGTCCCTCACACACCTTCCTAACTGGAAATGGCCTTGCCCTTCAACGAAGGGTATAGTTAAGTACCCTCTTCATTTTTCCATCTGAAATCTGGTGTTGTGCTCTACTAAACCAATACCCTTAAAAAATTATAGATACCTTCCAACTATGCATGACAACTCTGATTCGTTAAGAAAATATGGGTCACAGTGAACTGATAAGTGCATGCAGAGACTACTGTACTCACTTTGGCCAAAGTATTTGAACTAAGTTCAACCATTGCTTATGAGTGGATTCATTTACTCACCCACCTCTACTTGACTTGGAGAATCATATCTGACCTAGGGTTGACTCGAACTAATTGTTCGACCAATGATTAATCATAATGAAATCTTTTACTTTACACACATTGACTTCATAGTCAAAACTCGACTGAGTTGTCTAGTTTTACACTTGCTTTGAACTCTCGAGTTACTCTTTGTAACTTCCTAGGTCTTGGAAACTACCACAATTTCAAAGCTCACCAATCTTATGAGAGTAACTACTCTTGAAATTAGACCTTTGGTATTCTTGACAACAAAAGAAGATAACTTGATCTATCTGGTCATAATGTAGTATAAAGACATCTTATACAAAAATACCCCATCTGGGTGTTTCCATTAAAAAGCATAACTCATTGTAGCATTTAACCTTTCAAGATAAATGGTAAGGTATTTCTTTCCAAGAGTCTATTTTAAGTAAAAAAATCTTTCAATAAGAATTCAGTAATGAAAGCAAAGGATAACTATATATTCCACCGGGTAGACATTCTTATTCAAGAACTAACACTTAATCGTGCTTTAAAATTTTCTATTGATTCTTGGTTCTTAGGTATACAATCTTTGGTACAATATCAACAATGAAGACGTGGTTCGATATTTGGTTATCATAGGTTCTTAAATGGACTTCATTTACAAATTGCTTACATTCATTAAAATCCTACGGTTTGGAAAAGAAGGAAAAAATAATTCCCTTTATGAATAGAGAAAATATCTCATTAAATAAGTAACAGATTCCATGATTCTTTTGCAACCATATCTTGCAAATGAGGATTTAGGGAAGAAAACCCCTTATTAATTTCAAGAAACCAATTCTTTCCAATTAACCCAAAAGGAAACTACTTTAACAAGAAAGGTTGAAAAGAGGGAATGATTCTTGCATAAGAAAGGTTATGGCCAAGATTACTTCATTATAGGCTCACAAGTAACCATTATTATTCCTTTAAATACAAGAATTTATCTCATTTCCACAAGAAAGAAAATGAAGAAACTACTTGCCTGCACACAATCTCAAGAGTTGCCTAATTTTAAAGCTACGTACAGTCCAATCATAGCCAAAGGAAAGTCTTTAATTCCTATCTCCACTCTTATCAAGCAACTAAGACAAGGTAGATAGCAACAAATTTTTCTACCAAGAATACCACAACTCTGCACTTTCTTTATAATCCAGAAAAATAGAGAAAAGGATAATACTCAAGGAAGAATCCCCAAGCTCTTTACCCACCCCAAAACCTAGCTATTCTTCCCTTCTTTCTTGCTCAAAAAAATGAAACCTCGAACCCATAATAATTCCCTCTTAAGAAGTTGTCAAACTTTATATATCACTCGTGCCTTAACTCTTATCTACCCTTGGTGAAAAAGGATGCCAAAACTGGAGCTTATGGATAACATTGGTAATTGAATTTGATTTCAATTATAGTACAAATATTCTATTAAAAAATGGTTTACCTAATTCACATAACCCACGACCACTCCAAGGGAAAAAATAGTTACCAAGATTAGTTGAAAATAGTTACCGAAAGGCCCATATTGAATACTTAGAAGAAGATCTAAGGTCTCAGAGATATGGTGTATGAGCTCTACTAGGGTTTTGTGGTTTATATAGTCACTCTTGGCCCCTCTTGCGTCATACTGCGCGTTTTATGTAGGAAACCCCTCTTTTCTTGTGTGTATGGTCACATTTATTGTGGTTTTTGTGTTTTAATATGCCTTCAACCGACTCTAACCTAGCAGTTCATGCTGGTGTTAGTAGTTCGACGACATTGCTCAATGGCTCCTCTAAACAAATGACCCCAAAAATTTGTTCTGAAAGTCTTTCACGAGGTAAGTGTTCTGACTCCCCAGCTGATGTGGTTTTTCCTTTACTAGATTTTGATTTTGCTTGTCAATGGCTTGAGCAACATACCCTTGTGGGATATTTTGTTGGGAGGACTCCCCCTGAAAGTGTGCTTAAGGAATGGGTCAACAAGGCATGGGTCCCTCATAGGGTCTGCCTTGATATGGTCCAAAATTTAACCAAGGGTTTCTTTTTGTTCCGCTTTGCGGAGGTCAATCATGTCCAGGCTATCTTAGCCCATGGCCCTGGTATGTCAGGTCTTCTTTGTTGGTTTTCCAGGCATGGATCTGGGATTTCACTGTCTCAAATGACACCAAGTTGCGGGTCCCAGTCTGGATTGAATTCTCTGGTTTGCCTTTTCCTTGTGTGCCTTTTTTGAATCATATTGCACCCTCATTGGGGAGGGTCATTTGTATTGAGCCTGATAGGTTTTTCTAGGCCCAACCCCAGAAACGGGTCTGTGTGGAAGTGGACCTCTCCAAGGATTTGAAAGAATCCATTGATATTCAAATTGGAGCTCTCTGGCATACCCAAAAGGTTACTTATTTTAATTTTCCCAACATGTGTTATAGGTGTTAGTCTATAGACCACAAGATTAAGGACTTCCCTTTGGAAGTGCCTCGTACACCTTCTCTGCCACGAGATACTAAAAAGCCTCATCATGTAGATACTTCTAATGCCAAATCTGATGAAAAATGGACCACGGTTGCAAGCCAAAAAAATAAGTCCATTGGTTCTGGGTTAGCCTCTAAGGCCTCTGAACCATTGAAGGTAGTTTCAAACCCTTCAGTGAAGGGGACAGAAGCTCCTATCAGAGCTAATAATGTTTCGGTGCAACCTAGGACAAAGGCAACGCCTCAGCCTGTTGTCATTATGATTGCTCAACTGAATGTTTCTCCTCTTGTGTCAGGTGCTCAAAGGCAGTCTCGCAGTCCTTCTCCACCACTTGAAGTAGGTGAATATGTGCAAGAAACGTAGAGATTTTCCTCTCCTTCTATTCAGATTGGGTCAATTCTACCAGAGTTTTTGCAGAATCGTTTCTCTTCTTTGAATGAAGAGGAACCGAACTCCGACAATATGGAGGAGTTTCATTCATGAATTTCCTCTCATGGAACGTTTGAGGTTTGACAGACACCTCCAGAAAGTACTATGTTAGGGATACTTTAAGAAAATATTCTGGTATTGAAGTGCTTTGTCTCCAAGAGGTTAAAATTTCTGGATTCTTGCTTGCTTTGGCTTGTCGTTCTATTTGGCCAGCCAGTAAAATGTTTTACACTACTCATGATGTTGGGCGTGGTGGAGCTGCCATCCTTTTGTCCCCATGATGGCATGCTTGTGTGGTCGACCATGAGTCTGATCCTACTCATTGGCTCATCTAGATCCTTCTCAACATTGATAATCATTCATTTGGGATTATTAATGTTTATGCTTCTAATGATGTTGTGGAACGTTCTTTGCTTTGGTGTTGGATTGTGGATTCATTGCTATTTACTACTTGGTTATTATGTGGGGATTTCAATATGGTTGAGATGGCATATGACAAAGATGACACCTTTCCATTTAGATGGGCAGTTGGCGAACGATTTTACATGCACAATAAATTGGGGCTTTTTGATCCCAATATTGGTTGTCGCCATTCTCATTCTCTCTGGCACACTTGGTGTAATTTTAGGGCCAGTTCTAACAAAATATTTAAACACCTTGATCGTGCCATGATCTCAGCTCAATATGTTTTCTCTTTTGACAATTCTCCTTTGTCGGTTAAGCTGTCAGTGGATGTGACTTTGTCCGACCACTTCCCCATTTCTTTTCGCATTGAATGGGAGACACGTCAGCCTCACACATGTAAAACTCAATTCTTTTTTAATACATATTTGCTTTGTCATAAGCTTACTTTGGCCCACATTCGTAGATTCTAGAATCTAGAGTGCAGGCCAGATCATCATACAGGCTGGATTACATGGTGGAATGATGCTATCACTCACACGACTCAATTTATGCGCATTTATGGGTGCCAGCTAGCTATCTTTTGCTGGCGGTCTTATGAGACTACCGCCTCTAACCTACGTTTAGCTATCGAGGCTTTGGTGGCCAACCCTTTTTCCTCTTCATTACAAGTTAGGGTGGCTAAATTAAGACACAAAATCCAAGTTGCAGATAATTATGCTGCTAGAGGGGCTCAAATTAAAGCCAAGTTACACTAGCTCAAAGTTGGTGACCGTGCCTCTAAAGAGTTTTTTCTGGCCCTGCATGCCAGACACTCATCCCCAGGCATTAAAAAAATTAAAGATGGAATCCAGGTGCTCTCTGAGCTTCCTGACATTCTCCAGGCCTTTGTGTGCCATTATGAACAAGGTTTTCATTACATAGGAATCCACGCCTATGCGACGGAAAGCCCTCCAAGATTGACTTGTTGTTGTGCCAAATAGGTTTTCCTCAGCCCACAGAAATTTTTGTGATCAATTGTTAACACTAGATGATCTCAAGGAAGTTGTTCATTCCATGGCTGATGACAAAGCCCCAGGGATCGATGGGTTTCCTTGTGAGTTTTACAAGGCCCTTTGGGATTGTGTTGGGAAAGATCTGTATCATGTTTACTTAGAGGCGTTTCATGCTAATTCTCTAAGAAATTTAATAAACAAAGGAAATATTAAATTCATACCTAAGTCTAGAGATCCCGAGGATATTTGCAACTGGAGGCCTATTATGCTTCTCAATGTCTCCTACAAAATCATTGCCAAAGCTTTGGCTCTAAAAATTCGCCATCTTTTACCTCATATTGTGCACCCGAAGCAAACTAGATTTATCAAATCCAGGTTCATTCTCGATAATATTATTGTCATGTGGGAAGGTATGGAGTGGGCCAGATGACCAAACCAGAAGACTATTTTTCTCAAAATTGATTTTGTTAAAGCCTATGACTGCATTGAATGGCCTTTTATTCTTGCGATGCTGCAAGCTTTGGGGTTTGGGCCCAATTTCATTCAAGTTGTTTGCATGCTCTTTGCGGATGCTTCTACTTGTCACACCATTAATGGTCACCAATCCTCTGCCTATGGGATCTTTCATTCCATCCAGAAAGGATGCCCACTTTCCCCTTCTCTGTACGTGCTTGCCCTTGAAGGGTTTGGTTACCTTTTGGCCAATACGGTTTCTCAACAGCGTGTCAAGGGAATTTCACTGTCTAACTCTCAGGACCAGTTGGTTAATGGTCATTTTGTTGATGACTCTTTCCTCACTCTTCTTGAGGAAAAAGATAATATCAAAGCGGCCCTAGAATGTCTCAATATTTTTTGCCTTGCTTCTGAATCTTCCATTCAATGGCACAAAAATTTGTGCTACAGATAGTCTATTCTTCCCACTCCACCCTGGTTTCAGTAGTATAGTTGGAAGTGGATTGGGCTAGGAGAAATTTTATGATTCTTGGGCATTCCCTTCACTTTCTAGGCATCTCCGGCAGAGCTATGGCAAGTTGTTCTTTCCAAAGTTGAGCATAAGCTCACTCACTGGATTACTAATCCCCTCTCTTTGGCAGGGAAACTTTAGGTGTGCTCCAAAGTTTTTGCAACCACTCATGTTTATTATTCTTCCTGTTAGTCCCCCTCTAAAGCCGCCTATGGAAAAATTGAAAAGTTGCTCTGGAACTTCCTTTGGGCCTCTTTTGAATCACATAGAGGGTTTCACTGTGTTGCCTGGGAATTTTGTAATCTTCCGAGAGACTCTGGAGGTCTTGGGCTACTCTCCACTCAACGACAAGGCACCACCTTGTGTGTGAAGTGGATTATCCGAGCCCTTACGAGATATGAGGCCTAGAAAATTCTCCTCGAGCATTGTATTCAATCAGGCTTTCCTGCCCACAGAACCGCCTGGAAGGGGATTGGTTTTCAAACCCTTCTGGTTATGGAGGAACTAGTTCAAATTATGGGTACTTTTGTTGCTAAAAGCATTTGGGAGGCAGTTAAACCTTGGTTGCGCTAGGTTGGTTCTGGTTTTCATGATGGGCTTTCGCTAAACTAGCAGAATGTTTGGTGGTCTCCTCTTTTTACTAGCAATGGCCAACCTCTGGCTAAGTCACCTTGGCTTAAGGTGCTCAGATTCCATAAGAAAGGTATTCAGACTTTACAACAGATATTTCATAGACCCACAATGTGTATTTTTCCATGGGAGGACTTTCGTGCCTTGTACAAACTTCAAAACCAAGACCGTGCAACTTATGATGGTCTGGTGAATGCTATTCCTGCAGAAATACTTCATAAGGTGGGTATTCGTGGGTCCAAGCCCTGGTGGAAGGACTAGAAGTGGTACCCAGACACCCCTTTCAGGAATTACAAGCCCAAGCTTGGTTACAAGTGGCTCTCACCACATTTTCCTATGATTCATGGTCTGAACCAGAGGTGGCTTCTTCAATCTCCCACTCATGTCCGGCATAAAATATTTGTTGTCACTTGTTCTGCAAGTGTTGAGCTAAAACTTTCCCACTTTGCTTAGTGTATTCTTTTCCAAGGATTGCCTGTGGGTTCTCCGCTTGTTCACCTGGGGGTCTAGGACCCTCGTTGCCCTTTTTCTGGGCAAGCTAAGTCTTTTAAGCATCTCTTTTGGTTTTTCCCCAGAGCCCAATAGTTTTGGACTTGGATTCATGGATTCTTTTGACCTTTTTGACCGAAGCCCTTTTCCTGGCATATGGTTCTGCTGGGAGACTTGCCCAGAATTCTTGCTAAGTATACCCAGGTTTGGCACACTTTCAGTGTGGAAATCCTCTTCAATATCTAGAAATACAGAAATGCTTGCATGGATAAAAATGTTTCTTTATATTCTAAAGCTATTATTTGTTCTAATGTGCTCTTATAGATTCAAGTGCAAGCAAATAAAGTTGCACTTGAAGTTGCTCACCTGCAAGTGCTTTTGGACCACTGGGGCAATGCCTTGTGTCTCTTTGCTTGGGTGCCCACCTCCTCCCATGGTCGGTCACCCTCTCGAGGCTGGCAGCAGAGTGGATCTGTGCGCCCCCACTCTCAACCTCCTCTTCGGCAGGGATCTCACCCTCCTCGGCGGACCCACTCTCCTCTGCCTCGGGCTGGCCAGGGGTGGCCTTCTAGCGGTGCTTCGGGGAGTGGTGGTGCTGGTTCTTGATGGCCCTCTGATGACACTCCTGCCTCTGGCTCTGGTTGGCCAGACTCTAGTAAAAAAAATTTGTGGCTTGCACTTCCAATCTAGCCTCAGCACGAGGAAGATAAAGATAAAGATAAAGAAGTTGATGATGGTTGAGGTCCTCCTCCTAACGTCACTCTAGACCTCGTTGATGTATGGGGGAAGAAATTGGATGAAAGATACCCTCCTAGCTATGTTGGCACTGCTTTGGCTGTTTAATGGATTTTTTATGTTATGTTTGTAATCATGGACTTCGGGGCTAGGCCCATGTGACTGGTCATTTTTTTTTTGGCTTTTTTGGGCTTTTCCCATATGACTCTCGGGGTGTGCCTTCTTACCACCAACCTTTTTTTTGTGAATATGTATTTTAATCTTTAATTTAATATAGATTAATTCCTATTCATCAAAAAAAAAAGTTATCTAAATATCTTATCCCCCCCAAGATCAACCACGACCAGCTCTATGCTCAAATCGGTTTCAAACAACTATAAGAAGCAGCTGTCAGAGCTACTTTGACATGGTATAAGCCACGACTGTGCTTTTAAAAGTATTTTAAATTACCAACATAACTACCTGCCACCTATGTGGTGTACTAAAGCACGACCTGTCTTAGTTCATGGCTGGTGTGAAACTACATTAAACTCAGCTTTTAAATAAAAAAATACATGCTTTTCTATCTTAGAGTCGAGCCTTTACATGTACCACAACTTGAACAGCTGATTGGATGAATCATTAAAGCATAATTTTAATACATTCAAAGTTTAAACATTAATATTGTTACCAAGTGGTGATCAAAGGAAAGGTTGACGTTTGATAAATATCACATCTTTCTATTGGTGTAGTCGCCAAAACATAATGACCTCTTAAATAACCAATACTGATTAGCATCCACCATGTGTTTCTTAACATACATATTAATAGCAATAACATTAAATAATAGTGTATAGAATATAAAACATTTATATATGTGCATATATATGTGTATGTTATTTTCTTACTTTTAATACACATGTATATATATACACATGGACGCGTATATACATACGCCGATGTATAACTATCACATATATGTGTAGACATACATCCATATGAGCACATATATATATGCACATATGTGTCCCTTTAACAACACATAAATATACATATATTCATATTATCTTTATATATTAAGCAAGAAAAGGTTTTTAAAAACTCCAATTTACTTACAACCCAAGCAAAATGAGAAGAACACGACTAAACGACCTTGAGGTTTTACTTACCTTCAAGATGCTACTGCCAACCCTAGACACGCATAGGTTAAACAAAGTCAAACACTTGACCAACACTAAGCTTAGTTGGCATTGCTAGAGAACTCTTAACTTTACCCTTCTCTCGAGTGATACTCTCCCTCTCGTGCGAATTTTTTTTTGCAAATCCACTCAAGAAACAACTGAGTAGTTAGTTGTAAACACTTGCATCATAATCATATCTTTACATTTTCATCAATAGTTCATTCAAATGCAAAAACATCACATCACTTTGCATCATAATCATATTGTTACATATTCATCAATAATTCATCTAAATGTAGAACAATCATATTGCATAAGGGTAAAAGCACAAATTTGTCACACTTTCGACCAACTAAATAGTTCCAAACGAAACTATTTCGATCTAAACTGTTTCAGTCAAACTAGTTTCGCTCGAAACCACGTGGCCTATATGTGGCACATAGAGTTTCAAGCGAAACCCTTTCGCCTGAAATCATAAAATTTGAAAATTTCCCTTTGTTGCATCGAAATGGGGCTTATTTTATGTGTGTGGTTTTGGTAGAAAGGGTTTTAGTTGAAACCCTTTCTACCGAAACTGTCTATGTGGCATCCTAGTTGGCAGCCAACTCAACTTTTTTCAGAAATTTCTGAAACTTTCAACTTCAACTAAGGATTTCTTCAATTAGAATGATTTTAAAAATAGAAAAAGAAAAATACCCTTTTGAAGAGCTCGAAGTGGTGAATCCAAATATGTATATTTTTTATATTTTGATTAGTTTTAATATATTTTATTTTTAAAATAATGCAAGTAGGTTGTAAAAGTTGAAAAAGAGGCTGATTAGAAATTGAAAAAAATAATAAAATATATTAATTTTTTTTTTAAATATATTGTGCACTAGAGGAGAGAGCCCTGTTCAAAAGGGTATAATTTATTTTTTGAAAATAATTAAAAAATAGACAATAGTTGATGTCAAATGAAAAATCTCAAATTCTGACAAGTTTGACTTTAAAATGTTATTATGAAAAAAATATACATCAAAATTTCAAAAAAAAAATTCCATGCACTAGTTATTGAAGTCTCCTATTTGGAGAAAAAAAATAGGGGAAAATGAAGTTTTTTTCTATTTGTTTATTAATGTCAAGTGAATGTCACTTTTTCCTAAAATTTTCAGCATTCAAAAATCTACTCTTAAATTGATAAAAAAAAAAATTAAAACAATTTTTAAAAAATCTGAAAATTACAAGAATAAACTTCACCAATATTTCTATATTTCATTAGTTTACATCATTTTGAAATTCAAAACATAAAGACCACTTTTATGTGGTCAAAGTTCAGAATTTTTTGGCTGTTGGTTGATTCCTTTATAAAGCGTGACACAGGTTTGTGCTTTTACCCATAAATTAATCAAAGTGTTAATCTTTCCATATTTCGTCATTGTATTTACCATAAAGTAAAAAGTAATTTTGGAAATCAAGGGTGGGATTTTGAAATTATGATGGTTATCTGCTTATAGAAATCTTCAAACATACTTCACACTTCATAGAGATCATTTAGGTGCACATAAATTGTATATACTTCTTTCATGTTTATGGGAATTAAAACTTGTTCATGGTTGTAATATTTTGGACAGTTTTAAAGAGGCAGCTGCAATATTCACCTAGTCTTAGCAGGTTTTTTAAAATTTATATCTAAGTAAATTTATTTCATGTAATCCTATCAGTTGAAGGTAGATGTATATAAATTTGTAGAGTACACTAGGCTTGTGCAACTCTCCCATTCAAGGTTTGACTACTTCATGGTGTTTTTCTAAACCATGGCATGAATGACCTGTAAAGGTTACAAGGAAGAAAGATTATTTTTTGCATTATTAATTAAATTTATATTTCAAAACCTAAATAGTTGCAGAATAAAAGAAACACAAATATCTTCTAAACCAAGCAAGAAAGGAGGAACTTGTAAGGAATCTGCAACTCGAGTAGACTCAACTCTTGGCACATCTAGGCTTCCTACACTTCTGATACTCCTCTTCTTGCCTCTCCCTTCTCTCATGCCCTTTTCTTTCACCATTAGAATTATTATTGCCAGAAAGGGGGGTTGTGGGATTTTTATGGTGAGTTGCCTATCCATTTTCCCCAGGCGTTGGACATTCTAGATTTCTCTGAAACATGGACGACATACCCTTCTTAATGGTGCAGTTGTGTGCCCCTATCCTTCATAAATGCAAGTTGTCTATGGTGTGCGGAGTTAAAAATTTTCCCTTCCTAAAAAATCATGACTCCTTTCTTTTTTATTACTCATAATGTATAGTTTATTTCTTTGTTTTTTTATTCACCTTGTGGCTCAACTCGAGAATGTTCACAAAGGAATAAGGGGGTTAATTAATCTACCGAAGAGGAAAATAAGCTTATACAGATCAAGCCTTACTATTAGTGGTGGATAAACTCTTAATTTGGGTGGAGTAACTGGAGTGACTCGACTTCCAACTAATCGAACTAGGCTACTAAGTTTAAGGTTCTTTCTCGAAAGAGGTTGTCAAGTCCACCTTTTGTTGCACCTACACCTACAAAACTCATCCACATTCTCACAAAATTGTTAGTACCTAGTTAGTTCGATAAACATATAGATATATTCATTCCAAAATCAAATAACACCATTAAGTTCATAAATATCAATTATTTGATAGTTGTTTCAAATGGCTATTTAAAGTGTTTAAATCTATTATATTAATAATTAAGTTCATATGATCATCCAAAATAAGGGGCACAATCATACTTACTGTAGACACTCAAATTTGTCCTCATAATTCTCATGATATTCGTCTATTGATTAAATAGATATTATTATTTACTTAATCAATTCATTCAATACTTTCTTCTATTCATGCATTTCATCAAATCATTAAACAGTCTCATGCTCATTCACTATCCATTTACATAAACAATCATATATGTCCCATGGTTGTTCACTAACTGTTTGCATGAACGATCATTCCCATTCATTTCCATTCATCATCTGTCTCATAAACATTCATGTTTGTTTCCATAATAAAGCATAATCGTTCATATCATAATAAATCCGTTATCATAGTCATCAACTATCGTTTCATAATAAACTAATTATCATAATATTTACATTAAATCATTTCATTTGCATGAATTATTCACTTCATATTGCATTTCATTAAATCATGAAAATATTATAAGCATTTAATCATTTGCATAATCAACAATTTAATCCATAAATCATTTCATATTCATCCATTTGCAGTAATGATTAAAATGCATTCATATATTTCATTAAATAATTTAAAATTCATAAATCAAATTCCATGAAATTAGCTCAAAATTGCACAATTTGAGCTTCCAACATGAATCATGGCATAAATCACTCCACTCATTTCTCATTTCTCATTTTCACATTATGCATTCATCTATAAAAACCTCCTCCTTCTCACTTTTTGGGGATACACATTTTTATTTAAAAATTCAATTTCAATCTCTCTTCTACTCATCACAACTTCTTGTTGCATTTGTGCTCATAAAAATATGAGAGCATCAAATGCATAAATCAAGAATCATGGTGAAATAGGAAAATAATGGAGCTGATTTTCCTTTGAATGCATTTATTTTAGTTTCGCATAGTTTAGTTTTCATTTTGCATTTGTATTCATTTGGAAAGGCTTTATTGATGATATGCTGAAATTTTGATTTGAATTTATAGATTAAATCATTTAGCTTCTTCATTTTTCAGCATAAACAAAATGGTGAACCTGAAGCAAATGCCTGGATGAATATTTTCACATTTTGAGGCAAATCTGATATGATCTACATTTTGCATCAATTTCTTTGCATTTGATATGATCTACATTTTGCAAAGCATCAATTTCTTCACATCTACAGCATATTGATTTCTTCACATTTGAATATGATATATATTTTGCAGGATCAACAACTTCAGATCTGATATGATATGCATTGCCTCATTTTGTAGTTGAAAGGAAAAATCTGATATCAATTTCTTTGCAACAAGTTACATTGTGAAAGCATTTCAAAATACAATAAAAACTTTAATTCAAACAAAAGCAAAAAAAAAAAAATCATTGGCATAATTTAAAAATGTATCACTTGCATGATTCAGTTTTCAGCGATTTATGAGCTTGTAGCACAAATATTTGATTTGAATCTTTGAATAATGAATAACACCCCCACAACATTTTATCCTGCAATTTCATTTTGAGTGTCAGTTTTTAGTTTTAACATTTAAATTAGATTTTTAGTTTTTAACATTAAAATTAGATTTTAGTCTTAGCTTTTTAAAATTAGATTTTAGTCTTAACATTTAAATTAGTTTTTAACTTTTAAATTAGATTTTTAGTTTTTAACTTTTAAATCAGATTTTAGTTTTTAGCTTTTAATTTTTAATGTAGAGTTAGCTTTTAATTTTTAAATTAGATTTAGCTTTTGTTTTTAACTTTTAACTTTAATAGCTTTTTCTAAATTAGATTTAGCTTCTTTTCTTTTCTTTTTTTGATCTTTTTAAATTTAGTTTTATTTTAGAATGTAGATTTAATATAGATTTCATTTAGATTTAATTTAGTTTAATCTAGTTTAGCTTAATTTTTTAATTTAGATCAATTTTTAGAACTAGATTAATTTTAAGGCTTAGATTAATTTAGATTAGTTTTAATTAACTTAGACTAATTTTTAATTCAGTTTAGAGTTTTAGTTTCTAATTTAATTTAGATTTTTAATTTTTAGATTTACTATTTAATTTAGATTCTTAACCTTTTAATTTAGTTTTAATTTAGTCTCTAATTTCCCATTTAGTTAGATTATTTTTAATTTAGTCTAGTTTTTTAGTTACTCATTTAATTTAGTTTAATTTTTACTAATATAGTTTAGATTTTAGTTTTAGATTTCTTTTCTTTTAGTGTGGATTTTAAAGTTAGAATTAAATTAAAATTAGATTTTAATTTAATTTAATTTAGAAGTAATTTAGATTTAGATTTAGATTAAATTAATTTCGTTAGGATTTATGTTAGTTTTCATTTTGGTTTAGTTTTAGTTTTGTGACTAATTTTGTTAATTTGGTTTCTTTTGCAGGTTCGCATGTCAAAGGCTCACAAATATAAACATACGTTTGACGAAGATTTGAAATCAAAACTACTAACTAGTTTGGTGCAGGACGCGGTCAAAGGAATGTGATTTGAAACTGAGTGTATTCATTTTATTAGATCACATTTTTCAATTGGTGCTTTAAAATGAACAATTGTCTTCTCTCACATAGGCTTAACTAGGGGGTCAATGAACATTGTTTGCTATGCTTGAGATGGTAGGGACTATGCTCTCACCTTGTGTAAACTTGGTGATCAGAAACCAGACCCATCTGTTTTTGTGTTTATAACCTTAAAGGGGCTTGCCTCGAAAGAGGGAATGACTCCAACCAGTTTTTCGCTCGGGCCAGTATATAAAAGGATGAGACTAAACTGTCAAGTCCTCATGGTATGTAGGCCTTAGCCGTGCAGTGCCATTCAAAAGCGGGTACCTACCTTTTCTTTTAAAGGTATAAGAGTCCCTAGTAGAGTGGTTAAAGCCTTAAGTGGCTTGTTGTATGCTCGTGAGATGCCATGTCCCCGAGTATTCAGTAGAACCCTCTTGTGTTAGAAGCCAAAATCCCTTCTATTTGCTAGCACAACAATGATCGTTGTGAAGGCATCCACATTCTCACAGTTCTTAGTATGGTGATCAACCCGCCATGGGAGATTTATGGGGTTGGAAGTTTGGTTGACCTGAGAAGTGAGTGCACTGTAAGGGGGACCCCATGTGGCCAAACTTCTGGATTCATCCACTAAGAATAAGTGTGGTTGGGGAAACCCACATGGAATCTAGCAAATATAGTCCTTGCCAACCTTAGGATTTGTGCTTGTATTGTTAAAACCAAACATTGTCTGCTATGTCTTGCGTGTGTGTTCAAAAATAGACCTCAAACAAACATCACACTTGGTAATTTACAACACCTTAAAACATTCCCACAACCATCACCCAATATGTCTAACCGCTATCCTCCATATTCATCCACGACCTATGAACGAAACCAAAGGATTGAATATCTTGACCATCATTTGAAAGAGCTTGAAAAACAACTTGAATCCCAACATTTGAATGAAGTGATGCAATCATGTCATAAGCCTTTATCTTCACCCAAAACTACATCATCCAAGTTTAATGTCCATGACTTTCTACAAAGGCTAAATGAGAAACCTAAATCTAAGTCCTCAAACACAAATAATATTGAGAAATCCTACCATTTCATGCACCTATCTTCATCCCCCATAAGTCAAAATAAACCTCAAGAGTCTTTCACCCAAGTTAATGAATCTATTCAACCATCCTCTCTCATCATACCATCTACATCCAATGAGTCATGTCAATCTCTTAGTCCAAAGCATGCTAGCATAGACTCCCCTACACATCAAGATCAAAGCATTCTTTCCACTTCATCCAATGATACCAAAAATCTCCAATCCTCTCCAATATTTGACCAAGATCCTATCTCTTAAGAACCTAATGATGATCCCCTTATCTCTTTTTGTTTTATCCAAGATGATCCCCTTCCATCTCAAGAGAAAATTATCCTTCCAAATCCTCCTTCCACCTCATCTAATGAATCCATACCATCTCATGATTCCATCATATCCAATGATCAAGATATGATTTCCACAAAATATCAGGATTCCCTTCCTCATCAAGATCAAGATATACCTCCATTCAAGGATACCCTTTCATTCCATAATGATGTTCATCCTTCTCATGATGAAGATATGCCTTTCATACCACTTCATGATGATTCCATACCTAATAAATATCAAGCTATTCCATCTCCTACACCTCGTGATCCTTTTCCAAGTCAAGATCAAAGTACCCCATCATCCCCATGTCAAGATCCTATCACCCATCCTAGTTCTCCTCATGATCACAATTCTCCGCAAGAGTCTATCACCCCTATTCAAGCTATCCATGAGCCCCTTACCTATCAAATGGATTCCCTCACTTTTATCCAAGGTGGTTTACTTGAAGATCTTGTTATTCCTTCCATATCACATCCACCTCACGATAGACTTGCATCTTGTTTCATAAATAATACATATCTTATTGGAAAACGAATGTGTCAAAGTATGAACTACAAAGGCAAAGGATTAGGCCTTCATGAACAAGGTATCTTAGAACCCCTTTATATCCAAGAAAATACATATTATCATGGCCTTGGCTATACACCTCACACTCAAGACATTGGTACCCATTGTAAGTCTAGATTCCATCAAAATAAATTCAAGTATCCTAGTCCATCAAACCTTCCATCTATCCTAGGTCCTTCTCCTAGTCCATCAAACCTTCCATCTATCCTAGGTCCTTATCCTAGCCCATCAAACCTTCCATCTATCCTTGGTCCTTATCATCCAAACCCTAGTTCATCAACCGTTCCATCCATATTGGGGCCCTACATCCCTCCATCTCCTATTCATCAAGAACAACAAAGGCACACATCCTTGATTCCCTCTCAAAATTCTACCTACATTAACCCATCCATAATACCTTCATATCATTCATCCCCATCCACCCATCCCATTGCTCTTGGAAGCAATTTGGGTGCCAAATGTCAAAAGCTTCCATATCAAAATCCACATATATCAAAGGATCAACATGTCTCCTCGAAGAGATATGCAAAAATAAAAGAAAATATGATCCCAAGTCAAAAGAAAAAAATTCAAAGGCCACAAAGGCCCTTAAATCAAAAAGAAAAAATTCAAAGGTCACAAAGGCCCATCAAGTCAAAAGAAAAATCTCAAAGGCCAAAAAGGCCAACAAAGCAAAAATCAAAGTCAAAAGCTATGTGGATTCCTAAAAGTCTCATAGAAGCAATAAAATCTAAATTGGCATCCAGATTTGCTAATCCAAAAGCCTCCTCCAATTGTCCATCTAAAAACCTGTTACCTTCCAAATCCATTTTTCCTCCATCACTCCACCACCCTTCAAGGTGTGTGCCAATGTTGATCTTTCCATCCTTTCCATCTATCCATCAACAAGCCTTCCAACCTCCTATCCATTATCCAACATCCATCCCCCATTATCCTCCTTTAATCCAAACCTTTGCATAATTCCTTAGCTTCTTCCATCATACCATTAATCTACCAATGTTTATGAGTCTAATCCTCCTTGTCATGGTTTATTAGAGCACATATTCAAGGGACATAAGCTATGAAACTTGATGCTTGAGTCCTTCCTCCATCTCCCTATCATGCATATATTACCTTCCATTTTCATTTATCCCTATCCATATCCTATCATCCCTATTCCTCTTGCACTCTACACTTGGGGGCAAGTTTCATCCATCATGTCATTCATATCCATTATCCTCTTTACATTCATCCTTTACCTTTCCACCTTTGATCTTGAAAAGGTTAAGGATCTTTTTGAGCGGCATACATCTTATCCTATACACTTTATCCATATCTTTTGTACCATATCCTTCACCTTATCCATATTCCACCATCCTATGTAAATGCATCCTTTCTTCCCTTCCTTGGTCTTGATGAGGAATAGGGGAAAAATTCTTAGGAATTGTGTACATATCTTATCTATTTGATCTTGATCATCCTATTCATTATCCTTATCCTTGCATTCTTCCATTCCATATCTCCTAGCTTATCAAAATCCATGTCCCATTCCCTTCCTTTGTTATTGATGAGATTAGGGGAAAAACTACAAATGCATGCTTTGGATTCCCTCTCATATCCTTATGCGCTACCATTCCATCATAGTTCACACCCTTATCATTTATCCATGATTAAATTACCTCCACTGTTGGTCATCATGTCCCTTTGCAACCTTGAATCTTATCATGAGCCTAGCTGAAAAACATTATCCAATCCTCATATCTTTTGTCAATCAATTATCAAACAATCATCAATCTTATTGTACTTAGAGAAATCAGTGATCCTAAGTACTTATCATCATCATGCCTTATGGAATCAATCATTCCTAGCATCTTAATCAATCAACCATTATCATTTTTCGACAAGAGATATGTTGCTTGTGTGACATGTTTTGCAATAAATCTTTCATTTTGATCTATCATTTATCCATGGTTGCACTACCTCTATTGTGGGGCATCTTGTTCCTTCAATCAGTCATATCATCTCATTCCATCTAAAATGTCCTAAAAAAATCCAAAAAAATCATAAAATGTCCTGAAAAAATCCAAAAAAATCATAAAATGTCCTAAAGAAATCCAAAAAAATAATAAAATGTCCTAAAAAAATCCAAATTTTTTTGTAAAATGTCTTGAAAAAATTCAAAAAAATCATAACATGTCCTGAAAAAATCGATAAAAATCGTAAAATGTCATGAAAAAATCCAAAAAAATCAAATATTCCAAAATAATCCAAAAAAAATTCAAATATTCCAAAAAAATCACATAACTTCAAAAATCCCTAAACAGTGACACTTTCAGATCATCATACCGCTTTGCACTTCACCAAAATCAAACACGCCAAGATTGACAATCAAGCAAACATTTGACATACCTATCAATCCATCTTTCACATCCAACCAAACGCCTAAATTGTAACAAGAATCAGTTCTACATTGAACATGATGCCTGTTTGTTTGTTGATCTTTGCTTGCTTTATGATTTTTATCTTTGGTGGCATGTCTTTTAGCTTCTCCAGGATGCCTTAGACTAGAGAGGTGAGGATGGGGAATGTTCACTTGTTTTTTTTCTATGGATTGTTTCTTATTCACAGGATGACTCGTCTTAGGACATGGTTGTCTAAAACCATCGAGGACCTATGAGTCTAATGTGGATGAGAACATTCCCTATCTGATAGTGTCTTCCATGCAATAAGTTTTCAAGTCATCTAAGGTCCTTATACCTAGATGCTTATACTTCATTACTAAATAAAAATGCAAACAGTATTCAGGTCATCTAGATGCACATGTTATTTGGACGCTTATACTAATTTGTGACATAATAACCTCGATGATGATAAAAGCACTTAAAAGGCACAAGAGGCTTCATCACCTTCATTTTCTTCATCTTTCTTATCACAAAGAAATCAATCAATTGCTTTATCCAACTGATATATGTCTCTTGAATCTAATCGCAAATCAATCAACTTGCTTCTCGAAATCTCATGACCCCTTAATCAATCAGTTAATCAATCATTGCATCTCCTTGTCTTGCGTAAGCATAATTCTCAATTAGCTTAATCACCTCAATCAACTTAATCAGCTCATCAACCCGGCTATACTGATCATTTTCATCAATTGTTCAGTTACGCCTATCAACTGTCCATTTCCATCAAATGTACATCACTGCTTTATCACTTGTGCAATATCAGGTATCTAATCATTTTCTAGAAATCTATTGAGAGATTAATCTTCTTACAATCTGTTCAATCAATCTCTCAAGGGGGCATATCATTCTTATCATAATCCTTACCAGGATATCTTTGGGGCATGTATCAGTTGATCAATCTTTTTCTTTGAAACAACACAACAAGCTGCATTGTCTCAAAGAGGGGCAAAATGTAGACACTCAAATTTGTCCTCATAATTCTCACAATATTTGTCTATTGATTAAATAGATATTATTATTTACTTAATCAATTCGTTCAATACTTTCTTCTATTCATGCATTTCATCAAATCATTAAACCGTCTCATGCTCATTCACTATCCATTTACATAAATAATTATATCCATCCCATGGTCGTTCACTAACTGTTTGCATGAACGATCATTCCCATTCATTTCCATTCATAATCTATCTCATAAACATTCATGTTTGTTTCCATAATAAAGCATAATCGTTCATATCATAATAAATCCGTTATCATAGTCATCAACTATCATTTCATAATAAACTAATTATCATAATATTTACATTAAATCATTTCATTTGCATGAATCGTTCACTTCATATTGCATTTCATTAAATCATTAAAATATTATAAGCATTTATCCATACTATAAGCATTTATTCATTCAATAATATTATAAGCATTTAATCATTTGCATAATCAACAATTTAATCCATAAATCATTTCATATTCATCCATTTGCATTGATGATTAAAATGCATTCATATATTTCATTAAATAATTTAAAATTCATAAATCAAATTCCATGAAATTAGCTCAAAATTGCACAATTTGAGCTTCCAGACATGAATCATGGCATAAATCACTCCACTCATTTCTCATTTTCACATTATGCATTCATCTATAAAAACCTCCTCCTCACTTTTTGGGGATACACATTTTTATTTAAAAATTCGATTTCAATCTCTCTTCCACTCATCACAGCTTCTTGTTGCACTTGTGCTCATAAAAATTTGAGAGCATCAAATGCATAAATCAAGAATCATGGTGAAATAGGAAAAAAATGGAGCTGATTTTCCTTTGAATGCATTTATTTTAGTTTCGCATAGTTTAGTTTGCATTTTGCATTTGTATTCATTTGGAAAGGCTTTATTGATGATATGCTGAAATTTTGATTTGAATTTATAGATTAAATCATTTAGCTTCTTCAGTTTTCAGCATAAACACTTACAAGTTCAAGGTTTCGCCTTCATCCAAATTACATTGGGACGACAAGTGATTAAGACAAAATGAAATCTAGTGTCTACAAGGGATGTGACATTCATCTGCCCCTTAGGCTAAGCCATCTCGACTTAGCTAAATAGGTGAGGGTATTCCTGTTTGATAATTTATTCATTCTCCCAAGTGGCTCCACGATCCCCACATTGGTCCCAAAGGACCTTAACCTGCTATATGGTGTGGTTGAGCAGTGTGATATTGCGCCTGTCCATGATTGCAAGTGGACTTAGACGGATTTCTCTGGCCTCTTCTACCTACAATGCATGCCAATAAATTACATGGGGCGGGTCAGGTGCATATTTCTTGAGCAAAGACACATGAAACACATTATGTATGTACGAAAGATATGGGGAAAAGCCAGTCGGTAAGCCACATGGCTAATTTTCTCTATGATGTCAAATGATCCAATGAATTGAGGGACAACTTGGCTGCCTTGCCAACTTTTATCAAACTCCTTTGGAGTTTAACACAAAGGGACACTTTGTCCCCTATTCCAAATTCTCTTGGGGTTCTCTTTGCATCTACATAGCTCTTTTGGTGATCTGAGGACTCTTTTAATCTTTCCTTAATAGCTTTTACCTATTGGTCATATTCCTGAAGCATCTCAGGTCCTATTTGGACTCTATTGTCCAATCCATCCCATCCAATTGGTGTTCTACACTTCCTACCATAAGGAGCTTCAAAAGGTGCCATTTGGATGGAAGCTTGGTAGTGTTATTATAAGAAAATTCCACCAATGGCAAGTATTCTTCCCTCTTCGTTGGTTGGTCAATGAGGTACATTCACAACATATCTTTCATAACTTGGTTGACTCTTAGTTTGGCCATTTCTGGGTGATAGGTTGTGCTGAAGTTAAGCTTGGTACCCCAAGCTATCATTAAAGTAGTCCAAAATTGAGAGGTGAATAATTTGTCCTATCCGAGATGATTACCTTTGGGACCTCATGCAATCTAACCTCTTTAATAAATTTTCTTGCTATAGTTTAGGCATCATCCTTAACATTACCAAGTATAAAGTGTGCCACCTTGGTCAGTTGATCAACCACCACTAGTATACAATCATGTTTAAAACAAGTTTTTGGAAAACCCACCACAAAGTCCATTGAAATTATTGACCATTTATGTTGCAGTACCTCATGTGGATATAATACCCCTGAAAGATGACAATGCTCAGCTTTAACTCTCTGGCATTCTAGGCACTTGGCCACAAAATTTTCCACATCCTTTTTCATTCCTGACCAAAAGTAGATAGATATAATATTTGCATAAATCTTGGTCACTCCTAGATGTCCTTGATACAGTGCATTATGGCTTTCATGTAGGATTCATGTTCTCAATCCCCCTTTTGGTATCTAAGGATACCATCTTTTCCCATAGAGTATTTTTTTAGGTTCATTGGTTGCTCCATATCTAGCTTCATTTTCTAGCATAGGGAATCATGTCCTTACATTTGCTTGAGGGTATCTAATAAGTTGATTTTTACTTGCGTGATAGCTGCCAAACTAGCCCTACAACTCAAGGAATTTGCTATGTGATTTTCCTTTCCCTTTACATAAGATATTTCAAAATCATAATTGCTTAGGAACTCTACCCATCTTCTTTGGTGAGCATTAAGGTCAGGTTGGGAAAATAAATATTGTAGTCCCCTATGGTCTGTATTTAATTTGAATAGTCTCCCTATTAGGTAATGCCTCCAAATTCTTAATGCATGAACAATCGTAGCCGATTCTAAATCATGAGTAAGATAATTGAGTTCATGATCCTTTAGCTTGCATAACTCATAAGCAATTACTTGGTCATCCTGCATCAAAATTCCTCTTAAACCCTCCATTGAGGTGTCGGTCCAAACTACAAAGTCTTTTTTAGGGTTGAGTACATGCAAAATAGGAGTTGTGGTTAAAGCTTTTTTTTAATGTTGGAAGGCCATTTCACACTTTTTTGACCATTCAAATATTTTCCTTTATGTTGCAAAGAGGTTACGGGGTTGGCAACCTTGGAGAATTCCTTTACGAACATTCTATAATACCCTGCTAGGTCTGTGAAACTCCTTATCTCCAACACATTTTTAGGCATGGGCCATTCCACGATGGCTTGGATTTTGGAAGGATCAACATAAATCCCTTATGAGGATAGGATGTTCCCTAAGTAATGTATTTTGGGTTGGAAGTAGCAGCATTTTCTCAACTTTCCATAAAGCTTATGTTCTTGAAGCCTTTGTAGCACAATTCTCAGGTGTTCCTCATGTTCTTTTGGATTCTTAGAGTAAATAAGGATGACATCAAGAAATACCAACACAAAATTATCCTGAAAGTCATGGAATGCATGGTTCATAAGACTCATAAATACTGATGGAGTGGTTAGTTCGAAGGGCACTACTAAGAACTCGTAGTGACCATATCTGGTTTTGAAAGTCGTCTTGGGAATATCTTCCTGATTCTCAACTGATGGTATCCAAATCTTACTTAGGTCAATCTTAGAGAAGACAACAGCTCCCTTCATTTGATCAAAGAGGTCATCAATTCAGGAAGAGGATATCTATTTTTAATAGTTACCTTGTTGAGCATCCTTTAATCCATACATAGGCATAGTGTCCCATCTTTCTTTTTGATGAATAATACAGGAGCTCCCCATGGAGACACATTGGGTCAAATCAACCCTACGTCCATTAGCTCATGCAATTGTGTTTTGAGTTCTTGCAGTTTGACTATATTCATTTGATAGGGGGCTCTGGAAATGGGCTATGCTCCTGGAACCAATTCAATAGAGAAGTCAAATTAACGCTTAGGGGGCAATCCTGACAATTCTTTAGGAAATACATCTTGGAACTCTTGGAGTATCGAGTGTTCTACAATACTTGGGACGGGATCTCCACCACCTTCCTCTATCTCAATTAAGAGGAACCTGCATACCTTCCTCATACCTCATTTGGTTTGCATTGTCGAGAATGTTAAGATCCTTATTGGCCTTAGCGCTCCTTGAAGCACCACTAGTTTCCCATGATCATCTCTACACTTAATTTGTTGTGGTAACAATCAAAAGTGGCCCTATGCTCCCTGAACCAATCCATCCCTAATATCACATCATATGATCCTAATTAGGTAACCAGTAAATTTACTTTGGTCCATATACCTCCAATGCCAAGTTCAGTGTCCTTTAAACAAAAACCTACCCTTTTGAGTCTTACCAGACCCAAAATCTACCTCCATCTCCTCTCGACTTAAGCAATTAAGGCTAACATTACATTTATTCAATATATTTGGAGATATAAAGCTATGAGTTGCTCCTAAATCAGAAAAGAGACAAGATAGTGATAGGTTGCCCATAAAAAGTACTTGAAAGCTCTATCAAAGAGGCTTGATTATCAGCATCCTGCTTGTCCATGGTTACATAGATCTTGGTAGTCGACTTGGTATTTTGATCTATCCTCTTGGGGAAATCTCTCTTGAAGTGGTTGCCTCCACATACCCAACATCCTCCTCGGTAATTCATCTCCTTCCCTGATCCTTGTAGGATCTTGTGGGGGTCTCCATCTTTGATGGTTTATGCCACCTTTCCTCTTTATTCTTTGAGGGCGCTACGTTGGAATTTTGATTTTCTCCTTGGCTCCTTTTGAATTTGCTTGGGTTTTGTTCCACTCGTAGGCCCTTCTTATATTCCTTATTATCAATACGAGTAAAGGTGGAGTATTTTTGTCTCCTTTCCTGCTTACTCTTTCGCTTTTCTTCAACGATGGTAGCTACTTCTACTGCCTAGCTCAAATTCTTAGGTCGAGCAAGCTTAGTGGTGTACATCAAGCTTTAGTTCAAAGCAAGGATAAGCTTATTCACTTTGTCTTCCTTCTCCTTTAAGTAATGCACATATCATAGTAGGCTCATAAATTTGCTTTATACTCACTCATCGTCATGGTTCCTTGATGCAATGAGTGAAACTGTCATTTTTTATCACGATGTCGAGCAAACAAATACTCCTTGTGAAATTGCCTCCCAAATATTTCTCATGTTAAATCCTTTAGATCATACCCTTTTATGGCTAAGAGATGGTCCCACCATAGAGAAGCTTCTCCTTCCAACTGATATATTGCCAATCTAGCCTTAGTATTGGTATCCATATCAATCAACCCAAAGTACTTGTTCATACCAATCCACCACCTGTTCCTTCATATTTTGGTGGTTGCATTTTCTTCAATTTTCAAATTAAGGGGTCCTTCCTTTCATACCCATGCCGATCCATATGTGATGGGCCACAAACTAGTATGAAAGAGTTGTTTCCATGGTCAGAATCTAAGGGTTCTTCCTCCATTGCTCATTCTTCGGTGCCCAAACCAGTGTTATGGTTTGCCCCTTGTTCCCTTTCCCTTGATACTTCCTCTATTTGTTTCCCTTGAGAAGCTAGTTTAGCTCAAAGTGCATTAAATTCAACCTAAAGTTCCTTTGGCAACCTTGATGGTGGAGCGTTACATTTTTGCTAACATGTAAGATCTCCATTAGACTGGGACTTGCTCCCCTCCTAAACGTCCTTATAGTGGGTATGTTCAAGTTTTCCGATTAAAATAACAAGGTGACATTTTAGGCCTTTTTAATGGTCAATTCCCATACCTTGAATTTGTTTAAAGAAAGATTCAATTCAAAAATATTGGAAATGCAATAAATAAATTTTAATCAACTAGTTAATCATCATTCGTATAGAAGCAACCTTTCACATATCACATAGCAAGGGCATAAAACTCATATCACATATATATATACATAGCACAATGTTATTTATTTAATATGTTAACCATCATGATTACATAAGTACATAGTTTTCCTCATTTGACAACATTGTTCTAATCTTCAGTGGGATCATCCTCCTCGAGGGGTTTGTCTGTTACATTCGCCTTTGAGTGTACTCAATCATATTTTGTTATGACCTCCTAATTCAGTGGTGGGGCATAACACCCACATCCAAAGGGGTAATCTCTGATAGCATATGGTTTGGTCTTTATTGTTGATTCCTAAGTTTGAGAGGTGCCTGCTTTGTCTTTTTCCTGTTTGACCTTCATTTGCTTAAGAGTGGAGGCCAAGGTCTTTGTGTCAGAGATTGTCTCATTTTCACTCAAAGGTATAGTCTTCTCAGCTTCCTTGGGTTCATGTAATGGATTTGATTTCCCTCGAGTTTTCTTGGGGGCTCTATGTTGGCCTTTCCTTTTGTGTCCCATGGCTATAAAATTCAAGAAGATTTTTGTTAAACACGAAATATATGGGTGCCAAGGTCCAGAGTTTTAACTTGGGTGCTTTGATACCAATGTAAAAACTCAGTCATGAGAGCAAAGTTTTTTTTTTTAATACAATACAATTTCATATATATGCCTTTCAATATCTATATTCAATAGCAACAAAACTAGTTAAGTTTACACAATTAATATGTCCAAAAACCAAATGCCATAAAGAAGAATCATGTTTTAAATTACTTGCCATGAGTAGGAGCCGAAATGGGTAAATCTTCTTGACTTCTGCATCCTTGTGGGGTGCAACAAACCCAACCACGTGAACCACTACCCAATCCACCCCAACCAAGTGGACCCAACAAGCTATTCAGGGACAAACCAATAAGTGTTTCGATTGTGGGCTTGAAGGGCGACTAGCTTGGTCAAGGCTCAATTGTGAAGAGGCTTTGGTGCATCCCATACTACATCGTGGGTCCAACCTCGACACAAGATCAATACAAGGTGAGGGCAAGATAGGTAGGTAAAAGGAGGGAGTCTCACTTCCATCCCATCTAGAGCATCCCACTAGAAAAGAATGGCAGTGTATTGCGCACAACACCGAGGGTCCCATTCATTCTTTGGTCTTCTGCACTAGTTGGCGTGGTGGTATGGATCAAGGGGCATTGATCAATTGGGTAAAAGATTCGGTACATCCCATATTACACCGTGGATCCATCCTTAGACCCAAGGGTCAAAGAGAATTCCCAAGTAGTGAACCTACCATAACCAAGTGAATTTCAACTTCAATCACCTATAGGCCATTGACAACAAGTTTGTCCACCCATGAAGAAGTAGCTCCCGACATATACCACCTTGTGACCTTATTGATATTGCTAGTTATCTTCACATCTCGAGTAACACTTGGCATTGGTCATTTTCATGCTTATCAATGACAGTCAGTGAACCTCCTCGATACAACAGTTAGCTTTGAATTACTGTTACTCACACGGATGGGTCCCTACTCGTGCAACCATTATCGTATCATAACCAAGGTAGCCCATAGCAACTTTCACCTCTGTGAAACACATGAATGTCGGCTACTCCCTAGCAGTAGCCCAGACATCAATCATTGGCATGGTCCAATGACTGCCTAACACTACTCATATATCTCAAAGGTTCACTCTTGGGTCTTCTCTAGGTCGGTCATATTTGGCATTCTAAGTAGTAATATACGTTATTAGTTATTAACAATGTGCAATCCACATCATGTATATTGTTCTAGCGATATACCGAGTACTCCTCAAGGAGTAAGAGGTTGTGTGTAACCCATTTACTGGTTCAACTATGGCTACAAGCCAAGGTTTACCTCTTTGGTTTTAACCTTGGTGATGTTCTAACCAACTTACCATGTATAAATTGGTCATGGACTTGATTGAAACTACTTAATTTGTCGTTTTCAATTTATTGGCAAATATAAGAACTCACTATAGTGGGTGGTAAACTGCTTCCAAGATGTTCAAGGTGTTAATCATTCTAATAAGGCTTGTTCTATTACGAGTTATCATATGCTTGGCTTCACCCTCCCCCCCTAAACTTGTTAAGTATTAAGTCTAATGATTTATTAACTATTAATTCACTATTCTTGACATGTTTCGCTTGAGTTAAACAATGGCCTACAAAATAGCATTCAACTCTTCCTCCTCTAATAACAGGGTTGTAGGGTCATAAAAATGATATAAGGACTAGTTTGCACCCAACCATAAGTTGGTCCTGAAGAAAAACAATTAGGTTGAGGGTAGAAGTCTCCTCGGTCATGAGAAAGCTTTCCCATAGCTATACAGATGCAACAACTCTGAATATTAATAGAGATATAATAATCTTCTACTAATTATCAATGCCATACCCTTGGTGAGAAGAAGAAAGGAGAGATATTAATGAAGATGCTAGAGATTAATTATTTCAATGCCTACAATATTTTTTTGTGATATAAGGTTGTCAGGTAAGTGTTAGTGAGTTAATATTCTCAAATGAATATTTAATAGTTGCATCTGAAATTATGATGGTAATCTACTTATAGAAATCTTCAAACATACTTCACACTTCATAGAGATCATTTAGGTGCTCATTCATCGTATATACAACTTCTTCCATGTTTATGGGAATTAAAACTTGTTCATGGTTGTAATATTTTGGACAGTCCTAAAGAAACAACTGCAATATTCACCGAGTCTTAACGCGTTTTATAAAATTTATATCGAAGTAAATTTATTTCATGTAATCCTATCAGTTGAAGGTAGAATTACATAAATTTGCAGAGTACACTAGGCTTGTGCAGCGCTCCCATTCAAGGTTTGACTACTTCATGGTGTTTTTTCTATACGATGGCAATAAAGTTAGTCCTCATCAACACTTTCAAATAAAAAACTAATTCTTAAATTAAGAAATTAGAATAAAAGAAACACAGATATCTTCTAAACCCAGCAAGAAAGGAGGAACATGTAAGACGTCTTGGCACATCTAGGCTTCCCACGCCTCTGCTACTCATCTTCTTGCCTCTCCCTTCTCTCACATTTTTTTCTTTCACCATTAGCATTATTATTGCCAAAGAGAGGGGTCATGGGGTTTTTATAGCGGGTTGCTTGTCCATTTTCCCCAAGCAGCGGACATTCTAGATGTGCCATCAGTTGTGTGCCCCTATCTTCATAAATGCAGGTTGTCTATGACGTGCGGAATTCAAAATTTGCCCTTCCTAAAAAATCACGACCCTTTTTTTCTATTACTCATAATGTATATAGTTTATTTCTTTGATTTTTTTTTTAATTTTTATTTTCTCTTGCTCTTATTTTTCCTTATTTTTAATTTGTATTCTCTTTTAATTATTTTCTTATGTTTTATTTATCTCTTCTTCTTTTTTTCCAAATAGTAAGGTTTGGGTTTAAATTGATTAAATCTTATTTTATTTTATTTGTATTTTCTTTGATTCACCTTATGGCTTAATTTAGAATGTTCGCAAAGGAATAGGAGGGTTAATTAATGTACTGACAAGACAAATAAGCTTATTATATAGATCAAGCCTTACTATTACTGAGTTTAAGGTTATTTTTGAAATAGGTTGCCAAGTGCGTCTTTTGTTGCACCCCGAGCACTTGCAAAACTCATCCACATTTTCACAAAATTGTTAGTACCTAATTAGTCTGATAAACATATAGATATATCCATGTCAAAATCAAATAACACCATTAAATTTGTAAGAACTCGTCTTC
>VDFB02061382.1:0-11715 GCA_007258455.2 Sequoia sempervirens | reverse complement strand
GATATTACCTTGTAGTCATTTGCATTATCATTGAACATTGATGCCTTCGGCACTCAGCAATTGTAATCAGTTATGTATCAAATAGAATAATGATTGAAATCTGAAGTTGCATATTCATATCAGGTTGTTGTAGCATTTTCAGTCCTTGCAATTAAGTTGTAAATCGTTCCTTCATGAGGGCGACCTGTTGTAGTCTCATTTAACATGTTTGTAACTCTGTTGGAGGCATACATTGATAATTGAATAAAGGAGTTCAGAGGTTGCACATGATATGTTTGATAAAATGCCTAAGCTGTTGTAGCTTACTTTTTGCATGGTTAGTTTGCATACCAAGTGTTTGGTATAATGCTCATTGCTGTAGTTGCATTATTACATAAGAATTCAGTCATCTAGGTTGCTTGCCAAGTGTTTGCATTAATGTCCCTTGGCTCTAGGTGCATATTTCAATCATATAGTTGCATTGAAAAGTCATAAAAGAATAGTTACTTTGCATACTCATTTAATATTAGTCAATTACACATTTCATTTGAGTCCATTGAATGCATATAATTGTAATGAACCGAACAATTTTTTTTTGTTTTTGATTATAAATTACAATCAGCACACACCCGTTAAGGTTAGCACTTAAACCAAAACGATGCGGAAAGCAACTCTAACCAGAATGTACACTAGGATCCCGGTGTGGGCAAGGTGTGAGCATTGGTCAGAGGATCTAATGCTTATGCAACTGGAAAGGAACTCTAACCAAGAATGCGTTTAGGTAGACGAGCATATGGTCAGAGGATCAATGCATGATGAGCCGAATAACCCTAACCAAGAATGGCGCCGCGGGATGGCGAGCATATGGTCAGAGGGTCCCTATAACTACTAACTAAAAGTAAATAGGCGGCAAGCCAGCCTCTTCCACTTATGCAGCGGGTATTACAATAAGTAGATGGAAGATAAAAAGGAGAATTGCTGTTAGTACTACTAAACAGCTTACAATATATCAGAATGCTTTACCAGAGCCCAATTTTTCAAGTTCTTCAATGCTGTAATAACCTAGAAGACTTTCACAATGCATAACCAGCCTCTCTAAACTCAAATTTCACACAAGTATGCACTTATATAGAACTGATATAACAGACCAGCGACTGATATGAAGCAACCAGCAACAGCAAAACTCAACTAAATGCACATATCTAACTCATAACTTCACCAAATGACGAGATATCAGATGCAACATACCCTAAGAAGGATGGCGCTCAAGTCAAGGCACTAAAACTCACCCAAAAAGCCAATATTTATTTTTTGCACAAAACCCAAAGCTCCTCAGATGGTACGGCCCAGCAGCAAGGGCGATTTTGCTCTAAAAAATCCAAATCTGCATTATAAATTCCAAAACTTTGCAAGCATGGTCGCCCCTCATAGAGAAATGGATTTAAACAATGCCCAGAACAATAGTATTTTTATTTCATGAGATATAAGCAATTCATACATTCCACTATGACATTCAGCAACTTCAAAATGAGACAGAAAATGCAAAACTAGAACTCCAAAATGCAAAATACTCGACTGAAATGCAAGACAAACCTATTACAAGCTATCTCTCAACTAGTTGCTATCTTTCAAGCAAGAAGATGAGCCCATTGCTAGGAGGTGTGCTTTCCTCGAAGCGAGTGCCTGAAGACAATCCAGCAACATAACGGTATGGTAGACAAAAGATGACAAATGAAGAGCTGAGCCCTGAATAAATAGACATGAGGAGAGTCTTCTAGAAACTTCAAGAAGGGCGCCCAAACTCCAATTTGAATTCAACACTTTTCCCTCCAAAAGGTGGCGTCCTTTTTCCTTTAATAAAATATTTCACCTTTTTATAAAATCCATCTTTCCTCAAGTAGGCATCCTTTTTTCACTTAACCCATAATTTGGCCTCAAAATATAATTTATCCCTCAATGAAGCATTTACCCATAAAGTCCCCTTTTTAAAAACAACATAAAGTTATACTAGAAAGGGGTGTTAATGTAATGTCTCAATTTTATGCAGCATCGCAGTTCTGGTGGATTTAGCCTATTCTTGGCCCCTCGTAGGCTAATATGGGTATTAGAGGGTCTGGAGCTGGGCTTGGCTTCGATTAAAGTTTGGCCATGCAAGTAAATCACTTATTCTCCAAATGAATGTTCGTTAATCGGACGAATTGAGAAAGATATTAATATTTTGAATGTCAAATTTAAATATTAATTACGTTTATATCATAAAAGCCATAATATTATTATCATTATAACTCTAAGTGATTGAAGGGTTCAATCAACATTGAAGGGAAATAATTTTTTTAATTATAATTTATAATTAAAAGTGCGTTCGAGACTTTGGAAATATTAAAAGATTAAATTCAATTTTATTTAAATGATGGCTTTTTGAGAAAAGTCGACCCTCTTGAGAATATAAGTATTTTTCAGTGTGAAGAAAGTTGATTATGTTATGAAATCAATTTTGACGGGCAAGTATTCTTCCAGAGAATGGAGCCAAGGGTTTCAGTTGTCTTTTTGGCATTGGAGAACGAGCCATCTTCAGTGTTGCAGTTTAGAGGCTGTGAAATATCAGCTGATTTATTGCTTATCAGAGAGGTAGCTTCATTCAGAGGTTATCACAGAACTTATTCAGAGATTGCATCTTCAGGGTTTTTGGTTTGGAATTCATCCGGAAGGGTTCTTCATTTCCAGGCGCCATTTTCCAAGATTTGGACACATCTTTCAAGGGTTTTACAATCTGCTGCAAATACCAGGTTTTTACACCAATAATATTGTTGCTTTTTAAGCTGCATGTCATCAGATCTTGCTTGTAATCAAAGTAAGTGGTAGGATTACCAAACCTTATTGGTATCAATAGATCAATCAGTTTCCATCATTTGTTGATGTGTGGTATTTTATTTAATTTTTTATATGCAATTTCTTTCAAAATCGCACTTCAATGGTTTATTCAATAAAAACGTTCAAAAATAAGCAAAACAGACAGTTTCAGAAAACAAGGAGAACAAGTTTCCTATAGTGGTATCGAGCCTACCATCCTGTGTGGGAAATAAATTTTCAGAGTAAAAAGAAATTTACAGAACTTAGGGTTTGAATTAAATATTCAAAGAAGTCATTGTTGTTCTACTGGTTCGATTTGCACCAATTTAATGGTCATTGGCCAAATTGGTGAAGCAAAGGGAAACATCGATTATATTGAAGGAGTATTTGTATTTTGAAGAAAATTCAATTCAAAGGGGAATCTACAGAATTCGTGGTTCTTAAATTACATATCAAGCGCAACTACAAATTATGCAGAGCAAATGCGTTTGTCTTTTCTGTGGGATAAGGACAAATCTGGATAGGACAAATATTATATGCCAAGTCAAGACATAAGAAAAACTTTCAGACAGGACGAATTTGGAGAGGACGTGTCAAGGGAAGTTTTCAGTTTGTAAAATCGAATATAGTGGAGTCACCGCAAGGAGTTTATAAGCTAAAGACAAGTCGAGGGAATTAAATCTTCATTTGTGTCCTGGGCGTGGCTTCTATAGAGCGATTGGAAAGAATAAAAATAAATAAATAAATCGCTTTCCCTTGTGTCCTGTCGGGAGCTGCTTGCTTAATATTATTTTCAGGAAATTAAAGACCAAATCAAAAGAGAATGTCGATATATTCAGAAGAGACGTGGCTTTCATGAATGTGATTCTTGAAGGACATCATTAGTTCCCAAGGCGTCTAAACAAATTAAAAGAAGAAGACACCAATCTGTAATATCGGAAGCTCCTTGCTCTCCAGCTTCATCGTATTTGCAAATGAAGATAAGATAAATCTATATAAGATAAGGGAATTGATATTGAATCAATATCTAATACCTCTGCTATTTATGATGTCGCCAAATCATTTAGAGAGCCATCGCATGAAGCAAACTCACAAGGCAACATCGAATGACTTTAGACCTGGGAAAGAACAACGCATGTCTTATTGTGGGGAATCGAATATAATATTCGATTAAAATTGGAACATAATTCTTAAAGGTGAATTTAAATGTTTTGATAAATACATTTTAATCGGGAGCTGCTACATATTTTATGCGATATAAGACAAATTGGAAAAGAAGGTTTTGGATGCCATTATCGGGTCCTGCTTGGAATTGTGCCTACAGCTGAACGAAGAATACTCTGAGTTAGATCGTTTCAATCTGGAGCTGAGACGAACTTGTTGGGAGCTGAAGGTCCTTATCACTCCTGGGCGCAGCAACATCAATTCCAAGTGCAGCCTCAACACTCAGGAAATACTTGAAGAAGGACAAATCTGGGCGTTGCAATCAAGTTCTTATCATCTCTCTGGGTCATTGGTTTGTAGAAGTGGACGCTTTAGTCTGGGCTCTATATTAGGTTGTAATCAAGACTAGGAATGTTGTGAAGGTATTTGAATCTCAGAATCTGTAAGTGCCCCTGTACTACTGAATACAGAAGTTATTACTTTCATGCCCAAGAAAACTATTTAGGGGACTGCTTGAGTCAATTCTTCAATTTCCTATCTTGCTTAGCATTGTAGTTGGCATCATTCACAAAACCGCTTAGCATTGTCTAGCATGTCAATTTCATTGGCAGAATATTGTATTCAATATATAGTAGAGGTTGGAGATGGTATGTCAAATGTCTGCAGAAATGTCTATTTGTTGTGTTGAGTAAAGTTATAACTGCAACTTGTCACACTCATTTCAGAAATGAGCTTACAGTTCATTGCAGAACTGAAGTATAGAAGCTTTGCATCTCTATTACTGTCCCAGACATCGGTAGCCTGCAATTAGAATATTTTATGCAGATGATAACAGTACATGCAACAAAACATCAAGGAGAAACTGTCTGCCATCTGAAAGGTGTTACTTGCAAACTGTTTGACGAAATTCCAGAGTTCCAAAATCAGAAAATCCAGAATTATGGCTTCTAAATTTGTTGATGAGGTAATGGTTGCTTATGAGGAGTATAGAGCATTTCCAGACAAGGTCAAAGATCATCTAGATTTTGAGCAATATATGGAACATCGGATGGATTATAGCAAGCAAAAGAGAAAATTGAAGAAATGTGAATAGCCAAGTGTTGAGAGCATCTTGAATGATATCCAGTGGAAACTTAAGCTTTCACAACAAAGGTTAACTAATAGTTTGCAGCAGTATGAGGATTCCCTTTCAAGACGAACCTCATCATGAAGCAAAAATGAGAGACTTGGTGAAGTATCTAAGAGTCTCTATGATGTGTTTGGGTTAAAAAGAGATAAGTCGGTAGAGAATGATCTTCGATCTGCAGGTGGACATGGGGTTGAAAATGAAATGGTGGTTGATAAGGAAATCTTACATCAAGAAAATAGTATGGTGGAGCCACAGAATGATGCTCACAACATTCCAGAAGTTGTAACCAGCATTGTTAACAATTCTGATTTACATAACAGCAGTAGAAAAAGTTTGCATCAGCTTGAGACAGCAGTGACTACACATGTGCAAGATGCTGCTATGGGGTTGTCACATGAAAATACTCAAGAATTGGGTACTAGTGATGCATTATGTGTTGAGGATTCATGTCATGGTGAGTCTGATTTTTCAGATCAGACCTTAGAAAACAAGCTGGAAGGGTCAAGTGTTGGCATAGAATCCCAGGATCATGAGTTGAATGGTGATATAGTTGCATTGAAAGTGGAAGTGTGTGAAGATACTGTCATATCAGCAGCTTCTACCTTATCAGTTGAGCCATCCTTTGATGTACATAGCAGCAGTACCTTAGATGTTGAGGTGTGCATGGATGAAAGCACACATGATGCTGCTTATCATGTAGTGAGTGATGACGAATCAGCCTCATATCATAGTGCATATTGTGAACCGGAAAACTTGTATGGGGGTCATAAGCTACAGAGTCCTCATCATTTGGTTGGGCAACTAAAAGTGAATGACAATATGATTGCCACAACCATTGAGCATTTTGATGTTGCTCGTCAGATGTTGGCTACGTATGGTTGGAGTACTCCTTTGACAGATGAGCACGGTGATAGTGGTTTTTCCCTTGCAGAGATACATGCACTTCGAGAAGCAATTGGAATGATGAAACAAAATTACCTAAAACTACTTGCGGATAGGGATTTTCTTCTCGAGTGGGATTGCATTTGTTATGATGCATTGAAGGGAAAGGAGGAGCAGGTCGATGAGCTCACTCATGAGCTTGAGGTGACTATGGACTCATTGAAGAGCAGTCAATTGGCCCTTCAAGAGTCACAGTCATGGTTGGAGGAGCTTACCGTGGAGTTGAGTTTGGCACAGTCTCCACCAACTGCAGATATAGTACAGTTATATACAGAGGCAGTTGATGAGGATCTTATATCCACGGGTTGTAGTGAGGATGTGGTTACATCTATCACAGACATTGGTGTAGTTAATTCAGATGGGATGAGTGTTTTGGTTGAGAGCTCTTGTGACGAGATAGTTGATTTTTCCAAGAGTTGTGTGACAGATCACGTCACTACTCCATCGTCGTCACAGGAGATATGTAGGGCATCATCCAATAAGGAGATTTGTACTTATGCTGATTTGTTTCCCCAGGACTATGATGGTCAGCCATTGACAGAGGTGGGAGCATTTTATCTTGATTGCATAGTGAGGAGTGTTTATCACTTCTCCTTTGGTCCACACACGGAGGATTTGATGATGCATCGGTGTGGATTGGCCCCGAAGTTATACCATCCGTTGTGGGATGGGTATTCACCATCTTCAGAAGATGGGATTAGCGGCTGCAAGCGTCTGACTCAGCGGTTTGTGGGGGATTACTTGCAGGGACAGCTGTCAGTTTTACATCATGCTGATATGTATCCAACAGGGTTTGCTACTTCTTGGTCACAAAGTTTTCTTCTGGGTACATGGTTACAGGATGACTATGGTGTCAGTTGGCATGATGGCTTGGTCAGTTATCACATCCATGAGGGTTTAGCAAAGGACAGGGAGAGATTCGATGTAGCAGATGCTTCTAGAAGTTCTTATCTCCGCATGACAGGTGGATGTGAATTCATATTGTATTGGGATCCCGGTGGCGACAGCTTTGGCACCAAGTATTGGATGGGTCCCATTGGGTTACTTCACTATTCTCAGCATGGTGAAGTTGGAGGCAGTAGAGCGCAGTTGCAGCCTAAGGATGACAGACACGACAGACTTTCACTTTGGGTTTGGGATCTAGGGATAGCTTGCGGAGTTGTGTTTTTGTTGATGCTACAGGAGACAGTTAGAGATGTGTGGGACACTTTACAGTTCTTCTTTTGGGCCTTCCGAGGAGTTGGGTTTCTTTGCAGTAGAGATTGCTTGAGGACAAGCAATTTCAGGGAGGGCGGACTGTAATGTCCCCAATTTTGCGAGCATTAGAGTTCGGTGGATTTAGCCTATTCTTAGCCCTCGTAGGCTAATATGTATGGTTAGAGGGTCTCTTTTGGAGCTTGGCTTGGCTTCGGATTGTCAGAACTTACCAGTTGGCTTTTGTCCGGGGTTATTCGGACATCATTTGCCTGACTTGCTATTTTTAGTAAGTTAGGTCATTTAGCGGACCACCCCTGCTATTTTTAGCAGTATGGTTTGGTCATGTGCAAAGTCAATCACTTATTCTCCAGCTTCAAACGGTTCGTTAATCAGATGTAAATTGAGAAAGATATTAATATTTTAATTGTCAAATTAAATATTAATTATTGAAGCTTATAATATAAAGTTATAATATTATTTAATATTATAACTTAAGTGATTTCTTGAAGGGGTTCGACTAACATTGAAGGGGGCCACTTTTTAATTATAATTTATAATTAAAAGTGCGTTCGAGACTTTGGAAATATTAAAAGTTAAAATTCAATTTTATTTAAATGATGCCTTTTGAGGAAAAAGTTGACCCTCTTGAGAATATAAGTATTTTTCATTGTGAAGAAAGTTCATTATGTTATGAAATCGATTTTTGATCAAGTCTTCTTCCAGAGAACGAAGCCAAGGGTTTCAGTTGTCTACAGGCATTGGAGAACGAGCCATCTTCAGTGTTGCAGTTTAGAGGTTGTGAAATATCAGCTGATTTATTGCTTATCAGAGAGGTAGCTTCATTCAGAGGTTATCACAGAACTTATTCAGAGATTGCATCTTCAGGGTTTTTGGTTTGGAATTCATCCGGAAGGGTTCTTCATTTCCAGGCGCCATTTTCCAAGATCTGGACACATCTTTCAAGGGTTTTACAATCTGCTGCAAATACCAGGTTTTTACATCAATAATATTGTTGCTTTTTAAGTTGCATGTCATCAGATCTTGCTTGTAATCAGCATAGTAGATCAATAAACCTATTGGTATCAATAAATCAATCAGTTTCCATCATTTGTAGACGTGTGGTATTTTATTTAATTTTTATATGCAATTTCTTTCAAAATCGCACTTCAATGGTTTATTCAATAAAAATGTTCAAAAATAAGCAAAACAGATGGGCCAAAAATGTTGAGAATCGTGGATTTCACAAATAAAATTCGATTTGTTTTGAAGCAATTGCCTTTTCTCTTGATTTTGATTTGTTTTCTTCTTCAAACAAAGTAAAGTTTCCATTTTTTGGAAAAAGACTCCATGGCGAGCTTATCCAGGCAAATCTCTTTGATTTTCAAAATTTGATTTTTGCTAGATGTTTATCTTTAGTTTTCGAAATTTTGAAAAAAAAACACTAAATGTCCAATTAAATTCGATTTTCCAAGTTTTAATTCATGACGAATTTAATTTTGCACATGGATTTTATCTTTGTCCGGCGCAATTTATTTTCTTCCAATACATCTCTGGCGAAATTTTATTTTGTCCAAGGCGTTTTATATTTCTAAGTATTTGAAATAAATTATTAAAATATTAAAATATTTAATTTATTTCCAACCCGTTCATTTTTGGACCCATGGCTATTTTAATTTTTTTCCCTTTTTCTTTGGCTAAATGTTTATTTTCCAAATTTACTTCGATTTTTGTTTAGCCAAGTCGAAATTTTAGCCATCTCATCAATAAATGTTACGCCAGATCCTCATTTTCTTCTGCCATGGCGGACTTCAAATTGTGCCAAACACATTTTCTTATGCCAAAATCGAATTTTCTCTTGCTCGGATGAATTTCTCTAGGCAAAGTATGTGTTTGGATGTCTCCCTTAGGCAAAATTCTATGATACTTAGACAAATTTTCATCCCTTTTAGCCAAGGGCGGACTTTCTTGCCTCTTTGCCATGTGCATTTTCCTCTATGCACTTAGCCAAATTCACCAATTTTGTCCTAGGCATCCATACTTAGGCGAATTTTTAAATCTTTTCTCCTCTTCTTATGCTAGGCGATCTTCACACTTCCTTTGCCATGGCCTAGGCGGACTTCCTCAAGTTATCTCCACCTTCCATCAAAGCATGGCGGACTTTCTATCCTTCTTGACATTTGCCTTCCATACTCTTCCTTAGCCAAAATTCGCATTCTCTCCCTCTAAAGCATTAAAATACTTAGCCAAAATTTCAATTTTTTCCCCTTCTAGGCCTCCATACTTAGACAAATTTCGGATTTTTCTTCCTAGGCATCAAACACTTAGCAAAAATTTCAATTTTTTCCCTTTCTCATGCCTAGGCGGACTTCCCAAGTGCCTTGCCAAGGCTGGGCGGACTTTGGAAGGTCTTTGCCATCTTTCTCTAAGGCATGGCGGACTTCCTCAATGGCTTGCCATGGCTGGGCGGACTTGCAAGAGTCTTTGCCATGTCCCTTAAATGTAGGGCCGACCTTGTTAATGCCTAAACATTCTTTCTTGATGGCGAATTTTATTTCAGACTTAGGCAAAATTTATCACAAATTTCATGCCTCTGGGTTGATTTTTGGCAATTTTCTCATGATTTTCGACTGATTTTTCAATGATTTTTCTGATTTTCCCATTGCTCCTTCATGCTTTTTCGTTGATTTTCTCAGATTTTTGCTTGCTTTTCCATGCTTTTCCTATTTTTTTTACTTGATTTTTCAATTTTCACTTTGATTTTTCAATGATTTTTGGTTGATTTTTGGCTCTAAAGATGGAAAGTTGACTTGTTGACCAAGGTTGACTTTCTAAAAATAGAAAAGGCAAAATCCCTAAAAAATAGGAAACCCCATTTGGTCCAAAAATGCCAAAAATGAAAACGAAAGCCAAAAAAGCGTGATTCTCAAAGTAGGAAGGTCGTATCTGGGTCGAAAAGCACAAAAGTAATCCTCGTCTCCCGGGCCTTCTGAGCCCTTCCATGACGTTTATGCACTAATTCAGGCATGGGTTATTGACTTGGCTTGGATGATTCTTCAAAAAAGACTCCACTTGAAACTCGAAGAAGTGACTCATGAAACCAAGGCGCGGAGACAAAACCCTAAAACTAGCAAACACCAGGGGGTCCCTATCCGCAATGGGGCGATGTGTGAAAAGGTCACAACAGGAGTTACATTGAAGAAAAGAAAAGCAATTTGGGAGTTCATTTTTGTTTATGCAGGAAATTTTTGGAGAAGAAAGGAATTTTGTGTTTATAGAACTTTGTGTGGACAGAACCCTCCATGAAGAATATCACTTTCGAAACTGAAAGATGTTTCCTGGGTGATTGTGCTGACAGTCTCACTCAGAGGCTGTGCTGGATTTAATTGACGGAAAATTTTATTGGAGTTTCTATATTTGGGGTTTTGATCAAAATGAAAACAATTTAAAGAGAAATATTGTTGCAGGATTTCAGATTTCTTTCCTGGGTGTTGAAAGTTACAGAGAAAACTGAAGTTATTTTCAATTTTGTATGACCATACCAATGCCAGGTATTCGAAAGATTTAGAGGAGTTACTGGAGGATTAAGATAAATCTAATTCAATTTCTTACATACTCCTAGCATTATAAAAGTCTATCTGTACAATCTGAAGTGAAGCTGCTAATGAAATAACTGTGTTGTACTTTATTTATTGGTCCGTACATGAGGGAAAAAGCTCCATACAGTTTTAAAGATAGCGCAGCTCATCAAGCACTTACGGAATCAAAATATTGGAAATTATTCTATTTATTATTGTCACTGTACATTCCAAAGGGAAAGTCCATACAAAGAAAGATGAGCCGTACAGGTTAATGAAGGGAGCCGCCTATGGTAAATGTTTGCATCATATAATTAGCTTTAATTTCTACTGAACTTGCCACCATTTAAATTTTATTCAGCTGTTCCTGAACTCATGGTGACTATACCGACTGCATTTAGGGTTGGGATAGCTGTACCATTTTAAGAGGTGGAAGACTTAACAAAGGTTGAATATTAATTATCATCACCCACCTGAAGTTGTCATACCATGTTGGAGAGCACTGGAATTTGAGGTCAGGAAAAAATTTAATTTAATTTAGGTTCTCCGTATTCTTTAATAATTTTGTGTGCAATCAAATGAGACATCTGTAGTGTTTTAAATGATATACAATACTCAGATTTTGGGACAGCTAATTTCAGACTGTTATAAAAAATTTCAAATTGTTCACTGTGAAATTGTGATGAATTTATCTTTTGGGCTACAATAAATTGTTTTTTTCAAAATTGGAATGTCAGTGAGTGTTTAAGTTAAAAATTCATTTTTTAAACCTAGAGAGAGAGCAGTTTATTTGGAAGAAAAAAATTGGGGTGAACTATTTCAGTGGTATCAAAACTGGTTTTTCTAGCCAGCCTGTGTTTAATCAATTAGTTTCAGCCG
>VDFB02061381.1:0-18807 GCA_007258455.2 Sequoia sempervirens | reverse complement strand
TAAACCCCAAAGCCTCCAAAATAAAACTTCAAAGCCTCCCAACTTCCAAGACAATTTTCAAGAACAGAGAAAACAACTTCAAGAACCAGAAACTCCCGCACAACCAAACACAATTAGTATTTATAGGAAATAATCCAAAATCCCCTCCATTAGTTAACTTCCACTATCCTTTTAATTACTCCATCTGTAATTGCTTTCCTCTCTTTTAATTTAATTAATTTATTTTCTTTTATATTTTCCCCACTATGCACAATTTTATCAACTTGTTTTAATTTTACAACTTTTAAATCATCACTTGCAATTGCACACACTTAATTAATTATTTAATATATTTAGTTTATTAATTTAATTTCTCTTATAATTTTCTTGCATAATCCCATTAAATTTAATACATTTATTTAAATATTTCATTTTAAATTGTAAAGTTTAATTTATTAAAATCAAATAAGGACCTTAATAAATTTTATTTAATCAAGGCGTAAACTATATAAAAGCTTTTATTTATTTGGTCTAAAGCCTTTTAAATTTATGATAATCTTTATTAATAGAATAATCAAACAAGGCACAATCATGAACATTGCTCCAAGAAACATACTCTCAAGCAAAATTAGACTATATAGTGAAACGGAAACAAAATGACAACCACAATGAAAACACAACTCGAACTGACCTTACAAATGGGATGTGACATCAGACACTCATCCTCAATGAGGATGATGGTTCAATGTGGGGGACTCGATGCTACCTCCGAATCAACAGCCTCCATTGGGATTTAGGCATGCTTAAACTTGGCAATTCAGGTGGAGTCGATGCCTAGTACTTGCAGCCTGCAACAAATCATACAGTTGAACATGTGCATAGATAAACAGTCAATCACACCGTGAAGGGAAAATCATAGAGTCATAGGGCCTTCATAAGTGAGTGATGCGACATTGTTCCCCTTCACCAATACATCAACACACAATAACTGATATCAAATCATGATAGAATATACATCTAATAAACACATAATCTTCATATCAATGATAACTCACATAAACCATTAAACTAATCTACTAACCATAATATAATCATGATATCATCATAACATTAGATATAAAAGTGTCATCATAACAAAGCATCAAAAATGTCATAATATCCAAATATCATCAAACAGTATCATAATGTCCAGTTGCAAACCCAAGTAACTATCTAAAACAAAGAACAAGCTGAGGGGAACTACATGGTTTTTGTTTTTTGATCAATACCTTCTAATATAAATGGTGATAACCAACCTAGATAGTGTGATTAATTGCTTATTATTTGACCTAAATAAAATTAAAATTAAATAATAAAATTGAGAAGAAAAAAATAATCCACCCACAAATCATTTTTTATGTGTGAGCTCATTCATTATATAGAGGGGAATTAGACTTGGCATTTGGGTAATTCAAGTGTCTATATCAAGGCTATAAATTCCTAACTAATAGTACAACTATACTTTGAGTGGGATCAAAGATAACTCTATTGGGGGGCTTATGGATGTTTAGTGGGTAGTTGGAAAATGTTGAGAATGTGTTAGGACTAATTGCTTTATCCACTTGATTTTCTTTTCCATAACACATCCTATTGGAATTATTAAGGACGAAAGAACCATTTGCACACATGATTGATTAACATAATCTAGTTATTATTTGATCAAGTCTAGTGTAGTTAAATTACAATTAGCATTCAACCTATTGTTGTGGTTGTATTCTATTTATTCTCTATTAATCAAAGATTCTAGATTCTAAGAGTTTTGTAATGCTTTAATTTTTTAGGGCCCCATTTTTAGACCTCTATGTTAATAGTATTTTCATTAGACCCAAGCGCACATCCTCTTGATTCATTCTAAAATGAAGGTAGTTTATTTATTAGTTCTTGTTGATGGTAGGTATACTTATGCTTTCAGCATATCTTTTTTTGATGGTAAAAAACAACTAATAGAAATCAAGAATTAAACTATCCAGACAATATTTTGTAAAGTTTCTTATTTATGTCATATTTATTAAATATTTTATAAACATTTTTTCTCAAATTCTATTGGCCAGTGGATTTATACAATGATTTTAGAATGATGTAAGCAATATTAATACTCTATGGTTTTCTTCCCAGTTCAATTTTAAACACTATCAATAGTACATTCTTCTATCTGACAATCAAATAATTCCTAGGTAGCCTACATTTGGAATAAAAACAATGAAAAAAATACAACTTGTTTTTGGATAGATGGCTGGTTAAAGACATTATTGTTGAGGAGAGTTAAAAGACATGACTTGGAAATCAACCAATAATTCAAATTTGTAGGGTCCCACACTTTGCTACCACATGCCCACTTGGAAAAGTAGGTGTTGTTTTTAACTGTTGGCTTTGACTATGGAGGTTGTATGCTCCATTATTGCATCTGATGGTTGGAAATATGATCCTAAAATGATTCTATTTTGATAAGAAAATCTAATAAACATATTTTTTGTCAAATCTTCATTTATTGACATTTTTTGTTAAAAAAATTCTCTATAAATACATGTTATCAAAAAGCCAATTCTGAATGTATTGTAAAAAAGACTGAGAATTCCAGAGTGTTCGGTTAAGGGAGTAAGTTGATCAGTCTTTCAAAGACATGTATTATGGTTCCTTTGATTTGTTTTAATGTTTTTGTGATTTATTTAATCTATGAATAACGTTTGTGGTGTTTAGCAGTTTGTTTTTTAGGCGTTGTAGACTAATTTTTAAATGTTTTTGAAAGAGGAAAAAATGGGTTTTACAGGGACTCGAAACCACAAAGTTTACAAACAAAAGATAAGATCATTAAAGACACCAAAATTAGAAAGGTTGTTAAAACAACAATAAGAAAGTCCATAGCCACCAAAAAATCCCAGCAAAGGCCACAAAACCAAAAAACCAGGCAAAATGCCAACAACAACTAAATTTGGGCCTTTAATATTTCTGATGTCTCAACTTCCAAATCGTTCATGTCCTGAACACCCCTCTTTAAAATTTGAACCATCTGGGTAGTAGGAGGTGCTTTCCTTTTAAGGTTGGCACGGGTCCTTTTTGAAATACCTGGTTCTCGTTCTGGCTTTTATCCTTGTTCTCTTCTAGGTCACCGACCAACGAACCTTGTTGCATTTTTTCTAGCCTTTTAGACATAGCATTGATGATGATGGCATTGTGCCTAGCCATATTGTAGTTTTGTTCCACAACAGTTTTCATGTTATTTTTTATTTTGACCATTTCAACTTCTAGAGTCTTGTACTTATCCTCAGTGTCACCTTCTCCCATTCCCATGCTATTCTTTTTCCGTTTTCCTTCTTCATTGCTGAGAGCGGCCAACTTCAGTTCTAGCTCCTCTGATTTGCTTTACAGAGCCCTATTTCTTTGATTAATCTCATTAATTTCTTGATAGGCCCATTTCAAAACCCTGAAAATATCACCAATGCCATTTCTTGTAGAGGCAAGAATATTGAACCTAGTCTAAGATAAGGTTAACATCATCTGAGTTGGGGGGGCTGGGAAATCTAGTACAATCAACTTTGAAAGAGGAAGGAGGGGAGGGCACAGAGTTTCTACTAGCTTCAGGGTTCTTAGCTTTCTCCTCCATAGAGTGTACAGAGTAGGAAACCAGCTTGTTGGCAAAGGAGCCCTTGAGAACAAGATTCTTCAAGGGAACAGGGCGGTCGGGGTAGGTCTCAGGGTTAAATTTTGCAAGTTGGGGTTTTCTTGGCTAGGTTTACTTACCAGACATCTCAGAGGACAGGTGGGCTTAAAAAATTCTCTCCTGGTAAGGTTGATTCTCCAAACCCCCATTGTCTATGTCATAGTCCTCAGATGCCGTGGAGGCAACAGGTTTGGATAAAACCAAAATTCTTTGATAGTGTTCATATATTAACCTAATAAGACTAGGATGGAGAATAGGGCACCTTCTAGGATTTTCCTTATGGTCCTCAAGGCTATTACTCAATGAACATAACAAATAGTGAGGCAGAGAAATCTGTACCTTATGGCAGAAGTGGTTAAGAATGGCAAAATGATGACCATAAACTCTGGTGAATCTCCTATCCAGGGTGATATACTCCATGATAACATGAATCACCTTTCTCTACAGTGCCTTAATGGTGTCAATTTCAAAATAGTTGCTAGAAATTTTAACCAATTTCAATTTCTCCTTATCCTTTTTAGGGAATTTGATTACTACCTCATCAGAAAACCTTCTATCGCGATAAAATTTCACACCCTTGGTAGACATTCCAGCCATCTCCCCTATAATTTTCTCATCCAGTTTCACCTTTCTCCCAAACAAGATTATTTCACCATTGTTCCAGTTCTTCTCAAAATAGTCTGTGGCCATAGTATCAGGTCCATGAAGTTTTTCCAGAAATGCAACCAGCCCACCTCTTACAATATGCTTCTAGACCTTATCATTCCTTGTGTGCACCTCATAGCTTTTTGGCTCAATTATTTTCCTGTCCTCCCCCATTTTCATTTTCACCTTACTGCAGACTCTACCGGCGCCGAGCACCTATTGTAGATTTATGCAGCCATTCCAATGTACCCACAAAGCATGCCGCTTTTTCTTCCCAGCTAAGTAATATGATGTGGCCCCATCAAATCTCTTGATTATGATGTACTTAGCCCCTTTCCCTTTAATCATTAAGTATATTTTCCTCTTTCCCATGCATAACATCATAATCTAGTAGGGCCCTGACTTCAAATTTTTGAGTTCTTAGTTTACATGAGTCTGACGAGTTTTAATCTTATCATGAGATCTGATAATAGGAGATGAACGGGACTTTGACCACGGACCATGGAATGGATCGGATGGACAACGGAATGGATGGATGATTGGTTTTATAACTGGTTGAGGTCTGGCAATAACACCTGGCGGCAGGATCATGATGGCCAAAAACTGGCAATATGATATGGTTGAAAACTTTTTTTATTCAAAATCATGAAATCCAAAGGTTTTGAAGGAGATTCTCATTCAATAGCAACGAGGCCTGACGAATTTATAATTATGACCATTTTCTATTCGACCACAACTAAAGTCCCTCGATTGATAGGCTGATCGAAAACATCATAGCTTTCAAACAGTGATCACGCGATTTTAATCCAAAATATGATCATTCTATGCTTCATATAATATATGATTAAAAAAGAAAATTGAATTTCAAAGTTTTGACCAAGTTAAGGTGGTCGACATAAGTTTTATATTTTTTAAAAGTTAATAAAAAATTACGATTAATTATTTGAAAAAAAACAAAAAAAATATCAATCACATCGACATGGTCCTCTACTTATATCTAAAATATTATAAAAAAATATTACATTATATTGTGGTTAGGTGGTCAGACAAACACCTACTTCTTATTTTTTCCCTCAAATTTAAGTACTATCACATTGAAATTTCAAATTTTCACCAAATAGTTTTTTTTTTAACAAAGTTAGTAGTTTAGAAACTACATTCAATTTGCTACAGATTCTATTCTTACATATTTTTTAAATAATATAGATAACTTATTCAAAGTTTTACGTAAAGTTGCCTAACTCTGATTTTTCTGATTTTTTTGCCACTTAAGGGCTTGTTTTTTCCATGATGATCCTGCACATACCCACACCCTCCCTACTTTTCTTGGTTGGTTTGGAAGATAAAGAAATGTCCACTTTAATGTTCCAGTCCTTTGCTATCACTAGATCATAAGGAGTACACACCACTACTTCAAGGTTAAGAGCTTTTTGGGGAATCACATTGAAGTTTTCCTTTATAAGCCTAAAATTTTTCTCAAAGAAATTATTCTCCGACATCTCCTTATCCCTGAAAAGTCTATTATTGTGTTCTTTCTACACTCCCCAAACAAAAAAAAGGGAAAATAAAGGCCCATAACCTTCGAATGAAGGGATTATGAGTAGGGGCTTTCCATTGTAAAAAGAAATATTCAATGGTCTGGGGGAACACCCAAGAGATATTCCAGAGGGCTAATAATTTTCCCCAGATTATGGAAACAAACAGATAGTGAAGAAACAAGTGGTTAGTTGAGTCTGCCTCACACTTGCAGAGATAACATATGTTGGGGATTTGAAATCCCCATTTACAAAGATTGTCCACCGTAAGCACCTTGTTCTGAAGCATGATCTAGAAGAAGATATTGACTTTAAGAGTCGAGTGTTTAATCCACACTTTAGACCAGAAAGGAGGAGGATCTTGACAAAGGGACATCAAAGAGACAACCGAAGAGACATAGTAGTTACCCAAAGGGTTGTCCATCCAAACAAGTATATCCTCCTACTAAGTCTGTCCCAAACTTGACAGCCCTTAAGGTGGATTGAAGCTACGCCAACTCCTGACTAATCACACATAAGTTCACCCAGTCTCCTTCATACCAATAATCTTTGACAAGCTCCCTGAAAGCAGTTTTACATAACTCTTCCCATCTATTGAATCTTTCAATTTTGATGAGGGGTTCCTTAAAAAGCCATCTATCCTTCCAAAATTTGGCTTGATTGCCACTTCTAATGTGCCACCCTATCCCTGATTCCAAAAATTTTCTACCAACAATCATATCATTCCAGCAAGTTGATCCACGAGGTAGAATAGGAAAGTCCAACAATGCTTTGAGGGACATACAGTCGGCCATATATTTACTTCTTAAAATGTCTTTCCATTCTCCACTAGACGAGAAGGATCTCCATATTTGTTTGGTTAGATGAGTCTTATTCATGATTATGATTTTTCTGAGACCTAAACCCCCAGAGGTTTTCGGTCTGCAAACCAAATCCCACCCTATAAGAGGCATTCTTTCTTTCCTCCACTCCAGACCAAAGGAATATTTTTTGGATCTTTTCAATGGCCTCAACATATTTAGCAGGAATTTTGAAAAGGCTTAAAGCATAAACTGGGAGGTTCTGAAGAGAAGCTTTAAGAAGTTGAGTTTTTCCAGCTTGGCTCAAAAAAGCTCCTTTCCATCCTGTCAACTTCTTTCTGAACCTATCAACCAATGAACACGAAAATGAATCTGGAGGTTTAAGGCATATAACAAAATTCCAAGATAAGAAGAAGGTAAGGATTCCACTCAGCAACCAAGAATTCTTGCAATCTTGACCTATCTATGCTCAGGGGTATTGAAGAAGAAAAGGGAACTCTTCTGTCTGTTGACCATCTGCCCAGTCGCCTTCTCATACACATCCAAAATTTTTTTCAAAGTCTTAGCCTCACTCACAGTAGATCTTCCCATCAACATAGTGTCATCAACAAACTATTGGTGAGAACAGATCATATTAGTGGAAGAAGGACTAAGACCAGCAAGAGACGGTCTATGTTTAATCAATCTTTTAAGATTCCTTCCCAGGCTTTCAGCCATTATTGTGAAAAGAATAGGTGAGATAAGAATACCCTGTCTTAAACCTCTTGAGATTTGAAAGAATCTAGAAGGAGATCCATTCACAATTATAGATGTGGAAACCATAGTAACTAACTAATTCACCAACTGAATGACTCTGCTACTAAAACCAAACACCATTAGATTTTTTAATAAAAATTTCCAATCAACATGGTCATAAGCTTTGGATATATCCAGCTTAAGAAAAAACCCTTCAGTTTTAAATTCCACAAGTGAGTGGATATTCTCATGGACTGTGACAATAAAATCTAATATTTTCCTTCCAGGTACAAAGCCATTCTACTGAGAAGAGATCAACAAAGGAAGGATAGAAAGAATCCTTGAAGTCAAAACCTTTGATATGATTTTATAGAAAGATTTACAGAGACTAATAGGTCTAAAAGCCTCAAACTCCATAGCCCCTGGTTTCTTAGGAATAAGGACCACAAAAGTAGCATTTAGTTCCTTAAGGAGCCTTCTGGATGCAAAGAATTCTTTAATAGCATTCATGACATCATTTTCAACAATATCCCAAAATCATTGAAAAAAGAACATAGAAAATCCAGCAGGGCCAGGGGCCTTATTTCCTTCAAAAGAAAAGACAGCTTTCATGATTTCCTCCTTAGAGGGGATGGCCGCAAGCTTTTCATTATCTTCCCTCTCAACAACCTTAGGGATAGCCTCTAATAAAAATCTTGGTCATTTTGATTGATTTCCCCATTTGCCAAAAGAAGGTTGTTATAAAAGAAGACAACTTGCTTTTTGATGTCTTCCTCTTCCTCAAATCTCATACCATTAACTTCTATGAGAGATATTCTATTGGAAGCCCTTTGTTTAGAAGCAGATAAATGGAAGTACCTAGTATTTCTATCTCCAACTGAAAGCCACAACACCCTTGATCTTTGCCTCCAAAACTTCTCTTTAGCTATTATGTCATGCAATTTCACTAGCAACTCATTTTCTTTAATCTTATTATTTTCAATGTATCCTTCATTCTTACTTTTGTTCTGGATCTCTGCAAGATGCATTTGAAGTTCATATTTAATACCAAAAATATTTCCAAAGGATTCTTTCTTCGAGCTTCTTAAATTGTGTTTGACTTCTCTCATTTTTTTAGCAATTCTGAACATAGCAGTACCCAAAACATCAATATTCCACCATTTCCTGATTTCATTAAAAATAAGGGGGTGAGACAACCACATTCTTTCAAATCTAAAGGGAGAGTTTTTCTTCACCTTTATAGGATCTACCACAAAAATTATGGGAAAGTGATCTGACCCTACTCTAGAGAGAGCTTTAAGAGAGAGGAAATAGCTTATAAGCCACTAATGGGAAATTAGAGTTATATCTAACCTTACTTGAATAAGTTCCTTACCAATTCTTCTATTCGACCATGTATACTGGGCCCCTTCCAAGTCCATATCAATCAGCTCCTTATTGTTGATGAAGTCAAAAAGATCAGATTTACTCTCTCGATTCACCTGAGAGCCTCCAAATTTCTCCTCATTCAAAAGGGGAGTGTTAAAATCGCCCATTACTACCCAGTGGTCATTATCAAAAATCCTACAGAAAGCAGAGAGCTCATTCCACAAATATTTTCTAGCTCCTTTCCCATTGGGAGCATAGATATTCGACTAAATCCAACTAAAGTTGTCTCTAATATGTGTGAATTTAGTAGCCACATGATTATTGCTCTCTAGCAAAGGTTCCCCTTTAATGAGGTTCTGGTTCCAAAAGGTTGCAATTCCTCCTGACACATCATCTGAACTATTTCCTTGGATCCCACAGTTCTGAAACATTTTGATCTTCTCCACCTTTTCTTTGGACATTTTAGTTTCTTGGATGAGGAGAATATTAGGTTTATGATCCCTAACAAAATTGTGCAAAGCATCCCTCTTGTGAAGGCTATTGAGCCCTCTTATGTTCCAAGAAATAATCTTCATATCTTACTAGGGGATTGGAGAATCTCTGGAATGGTCTTTTGAACACCATCCGCTATGTCTTGAAAGCTTTCATGCTCTCTCTACCATTTTCCTGATCTTCTTCCTTGGCTAAGCTTAGTAGCTCCACAATCTGCCTTTGATCTTGTTTTGGTAACAACTCCACTCAGAGTATTTTGATGTTTGTTTTTCTCCTTCTTTTTCTTAGAATGAGAGAGGACTTCTTCCCATTCAGTATCTTCTTGGCTCTCCATCTCTTTTCTAGATTCCCATTCCTTATCATACATTCTTCTTTGCTCCTAAGGGAGGGTATCCATCTGGCCATTCCTAAGCTGGTTCAAATTATCACTCGAAAGTTTGGTATTTTGGCTCAAATTCTCAAAGGTGTCCTTGACGAAATCTAGAGTTATTTTTTTCCTAGGTATAAGAGGGTCACTTGAAGGGGAACATTCTGTAGATGTAGTACTCAGGATAGGAATGCCAATATCCAGAGATAGACCCTGGATAGGAATGTCCTCCAACCTAGGATACCCATTTTCTTTGCCTTCTGATAAGATCTTAAGAGTGGAGGAAATAAAGTACTCATCCCTTTTACCTTCCTCCTCACTCTCCAATATTTTTTCATCATCTTCCTTAGGACCAGCATTATCTTTTGCCCCTGTTTGGTGATTCTTCTACACATTAAGATCCTTGGGTTCTGTTTCATCCTTAAAGTCAGAGGTATTCCTCTGAGTTTCATGTTTCCTTCCAGACTCCTCAATAAGGGTATTGGTATTTCTTTCTTGTCCTTCCCCATCATATTTCTTTCTCCAAACAGTCTTATGGTTGGACTGGTGGTTTTCTTTTTCTTTACTGGCATTTAATGGAAATTTCTTAGCCTAATTCCTCGTTTTTCTACATTTAAAGCAAGCATAGGGAATGGACTCAAACTCTATAGTTTGTGTCTAGGTTCCCAACTTGGACTAAATATCTATTGAAGAAGGAAGATCAACATTATATGAAACTCCCACACAAATTCTAGCTACTGTCATAGGGTCAATAGACAAGAGCTCTCCAAAAGAGCTAGCAATGCCATTAAAAATGTCCTCATTCCAGTATTCCAGAGGGAAACTCGAGAGTCTAGCCCAAACTGGAATGTTCTAAAAAATAGAGTCAGAGAGATCTAGACGAGAGGTCCACTTCTTGAGGACCAGGGAAGATTTTCCTATGACCCAAGGTCCACCACTCCTCATAGCCAAAATATCCTCCTTGCAGGTGAACTCAAAGGAAAAGAAACCTCTGGGAAGAGCAGCCACTGTAACCTTCCCATTGGTTCTCCACTTATTTTTGAAAAACTCCCTAACCACCTCTACATTTGGTCTAGGGCCTATGAACTTTCCAACCAGGAATTTTTCCATCAAAGCAATATTATGATCAATAATAGGATCAAGCACAAAGATGGAAAACTTACCTTTCACTAGGTCAGAAAAATTGCTCACTGGAGGGAAAATCGATTTACCATTTGGCTTAACACCAAACAACGAAGACCAAGGTTTGCGCTTTGCTCCTTCCCTATCAGCGGTCCCTACCACTTCATTGGAAATTTCACCTTTTTTGCCTTTTTGTCCTTCAAGGGACCCCCCCAGGTTTGTCTTTCCTCTCGGGTCCACCTGAATTTTGTTTCCAGTGTCCTCATTAGATTCATCCTTACCTTTCTCCTCGCTCAGAACATGCACCGATTTTTCCTGGGATTCCTCAGATCCTGCTCCACAGCCCACTCCATTGTTCAGAGATTCGAAATCTTGCTTTTCTCGCCCGTACTCCATAGTCCCGCCTGTGATCTTTTTCCCTCCCTTTGTTCTTTGTTATCCTTTCTTTGTTTGTTGTTATTGGTTGACTAATTTTTAAATATTTTTACCTCTGCAAAAACTATATTTTTCTATTTACTTCTTTTTATGCTCCTTGAATCTAGCACTTTTAACTTAATTGTGATGTGTACCAAATTTTAGTTTACCTTAGCAGTCCATTCACCTAGGTAAAATATGAATATTGTCCAAATGAAATGGTTTCTCTACATTTTTACCCACTTTTTCATCTTTTTATTCCAAAACCTAATGACCTTAATCCTCATCCAAATGTCCACGCTTTATTTTCTTTTGGATTTTGGACTGGGGCTGTGATTTCCATTTTGTTTTTAAGAAAGAGATCACAAGTGGTCTTTTGAGTTGCAATTTCAACTTGTTATAAGTATAACTTTTTCAAAATTGTAATATTTTAATGTAAAAATTGAATGCATCGAGACTCTTCCACATTTCCATTTACAACATATAATATCAGAAGGTGAATGCATAGTGGTTATCTTTTTATAGATTTCTATGCCTTTCTAACATTCACATCACTAGATTTTTCCTAATTGTCTCCCCTTTTCTTTCTATAGATGAACAAGAAACATTAGCATTTCACATTATTCTCATTTTTGTGCCTCTGTTCTCTTTTTGTTCTGATGCAGAAATCAAAATCTCTATTCAGAAGTTTCATCCTTCAATGCTCACAGTAGTTTCACAAATCCTAACTACAAGACGTTTCTTATTTCTTCAATAAAACCAAAACTACTCTTGTCCAACTAGTCATGGTCTAGGCAGTAAAACATACCAAAAAGCTTTGCCACAACGAGGCTACAAGTACAAGACCTGCTAGGAAATGTTCTCCAGTTTAAATAGCCTGAGCTACAAAAAATTCATGACTGAATAGGTATTCACAAGATATGGTAATCAAACATTCAGACAGATATGGTTATCACCTTGTAAACCGCACCAAAATTGCCGTCTCCAAGCTTTTTGTTTTCATGGAAGATTTTTGTGGTTTTCGTTCCATTCTTCTAAGTTGAATATAATTTTTTGCCCCTGTATAAGTAACTCAGATTCAGGAGAAATTCCATGCCTCTCTTAGCATTATAAAATAGGTTAAGGTTAGCAGATTAAAGGTTATACTAAAACCTACTAAAAAGAAAATTAAAAGCTAGAGATATTGGCAGGTGTTAGGGAGACTTAGCATTATTGCCACCTGTAGATAGATACCTCTATTTGTCAAAAACATATCCAATCTTTTTTTAGGGTATAAGACTTTGGACAGGTGGTTGAGTATACAACGTTTTATAACAGAGATTGCAATTAATTTATTTATGTTTTTCCTCTGACAACCTTTTGACCGTTGATAAGCATTTCCTTTGTCTTCTTGCATATACATGCTAGGGGAGAGGGCCCAATAGTGGTGCATCCTAACTTTATGGGTCGACATAGCAATGAATATGCAACATTGACATTAAAAAATTATATCTCTAAGTGGCTAGGGACATGGACAATTCAAATATTTTGTTTCACCCGCATAGACCGACAAAAAAGGTGTCATCAACATGCTTTTTGTTGAGGGGTCATAATAGACCCCCAATAAAAGTTAGACCAATAGTGGTGCATTAAGTCATGTTTTTTAGTGTGTCAATGTGGCATCATATGATTTGTTGCTTTTTGAATGTAATGGGCATATTTTGTTCAACTATTGGGTCCTTTCTTACAATTACTAGTTCCATAGTTTTAAAATATTGGACTTTGAATGTACATGTACTATGACAACTATTGGTACCCGCACCACTGTTGGGCCCTCTCCCCTAATGCAAGTGCTAAGTTTAATATATTGACATATTATGCATACCCCATGGACCCAAAATTAGTGTATTATGAATAACCACGGTTACAAATAGGATCGTCCAAGGCCTTATTCCTTTCCTTACAAATGTTTAGGTCACCTTCATCAAAACACATTAAACATGAATAGGAATTGACAACTTAAAAGAAATCCCCTTTCCCTTCAGTTTTTAATAATATTTAAAAAAAAAAAACATTTTTTATTTAGAAATAAAATTCCAAGTATATTTTTTAATATTAAAAAATTCAAATCACCTTTTGAATTAGAAATTTTTTAAAACATTTTAGTTAAGAAAAGAAGTAAGTAATTAGGGAATGACCATTATTAGTTTCTGCCAAGGAAATTAGGCAACCCCTCTTCTTAACTAGTTATTAATAATTCTTTTTCCAACCAATTAGATTTGATTATCTTCTTTTATACGTTATATTTGAATTTCTTCTAAAGTTAAATGCATATTTTTTTTAACTTTTCTAATTTGCAAACTTATTTTACTTGAATATCATTTGCTAAAAAAAATTATGTGATAAGACAGTTTCAAAAATAACACAGAGGGTGAAAGACTTAACAAAAGACTTAACGAATTTCAATTTCAACTAGTACTTGGCACCCTCAATAAAGATTGTTTAATAAGACTAAAAATAAATGGTGCCTATAAGAAACATTTTGGTGAATCTTTTTTTAATCATTTTTTTCAAGAGGTTTTTCCCATAAAACCATAATACAAAATATATTTAACTAATAATAGAAAAACAAACTATTTGTCTCCAATTTGATTAGAGAAAAGATTATGTAAGGAAATAAAAGGAAGCATAATAATTTTTGTGATGAACATATTAACTGATTTTTTCATTGTTGGAAGATAAATTTGTTAGTAATAATCCCCTCGATAAATAAATAATTACCAAAACTTCAAAATAAATGCCATCAATTTTCTTTTTTTATGCATACACTACATAAAATAAATTTGGTTTGCATACTTAAATTGTTTAACATTTAAATTTTAATTACATTTTATCCTATAATTATATAATATAAGTTTGGATTTTTGAATATTATGTTGTATATAGTTCAAATGTTTACAATAAAATAGTTTTTTTTTTATAAATAAATTTTTTAATAAATTTATTAAATAGTTTTATTTTTTAATATTTCATTTTTTTAATATCAACATATTAGTTAAAATGTTTAAAATAAAAAATATTTTTTCATATTATTATAGGTTGGATTTTGAAGATTATTTTTTACATAATTAAAATGTTTAAAATAAACTAAAATAAATTTTTAATATTTAACTTTTTATAAATTTATAGAATAATTTTTAATTTAAATGTTTTAAAGATATTATAAAGTTCAAAATAAAAACATGTATTTCAATTTATACTTTAATGATACAATATTAGTTGGATTGCATATTTGAAAATAAAAAATATAAATTAAAGACTTACAAATCACTAATATATATTTTCATAAATATATAAACTAGCATACCTATATCTAAAAAATATATGTAATGTATGCCTTTGTGAAGGCACCTATAATATAAATAAAATCAAATAATCATTAAATAGTTCTAAAGTAAAAAGTAAAATAACTCTAAGTAAATAAAATAACCTAAGAGTGATAAAATAACCTAATTATAATATTAATTGAATTTTATTTACTGCTCTTTTCATTTATTTGAATTTTATTTAGTTTTTTGAAGAGAATACTTGTTAACTTGGACCAAAAATATATGTAATCACCATGTTTTAAAATAGAAAAAATTAACATTAACTATTTTTGAACAATAAGTTGGTAACTATCTTGACCTAATTATATATTTTGTGTTTATATGGATCATTAAATATACTAAAAAATATGTATTCAAAAAAATGTTTAATAAATTTATAAATTTTATTTCATTGATCTAATTAATCAAAGTGTAAAAAATTCATAATGTTTTATTTTTAACATTGAGCTCAAGTGTAAAAGTGCTTCCGATTTAACTATGTGTACTTTTACATCAAGTTTTAATCACACTAATATAATGTATTAGTATATCATGTTATAAATGGAAACATATTACTTTAATTAAAATATATCATTAAATTATAAAGGGTAGTGCACCATTTTTTTTCAATTAAGTTTAAACCTACACTTTATTTTTTCATTTCTCTATATATTATTAGACTATTTTTTCCATCTTATTTATTTTGTGATTTAATCCTATTTACTACTCCTTTTAACTCCTATGCTCTCCTATCCTTGATTTTTTTTAATTCTCTTGCCACCTCCCTTCCTTTTAAGAGGTTCCATGTGCAATCTATATCCTTCCAATCCTCTTCTTAATGCATCCCTAATTCTAATCATAAATTGAGCTCTAATTCTTGTGATTATTATATTCATATTATGGTTAAACTTAAAGTGATTATTATATTAGGCAAGTGTTTTTTGAAAAAAGACATCCAAAGAAAATAAAAAAGAGCCTAAGGTGATTTGTGAATTACATGGTCTACCAAGCCCATTGTAGCTATAATATGTAGAAATCTAAACAACAACATGGCAACCTAATAACACCTAATAAAGCCAAGGTACATAATTGAAAACTATGTCTTCCCAAGCCCGAACCATTTGTTCAAAGGAATCTGTGATGCAAGGAATTTCAGCCATTCTCAACATGTAATGAAGTCCACAATAATTTCATTACTAAAATTGACACCCTAAGATTCATGTACATCAACCAAAACTATCTATATAACCCATTCAACCATATACCATTTCATGTAGCCAATGAAATCTAAAACAGTATGAGGAGAAAAATCATTTAGACGCCCAGTCACTACTTATACTAATCTAGGGCTGATCGTGTCCCCCACCATGGAAGTACGCAGCATGTGAGGCTCACCTTTGTCTTGAGCTTCAAAGGTTTAGATTTGACATTCGTATTCATGGAGTTTTAATATTGGTATGTATGGGGTAATATATTTATGCTCTTCTTTTTTTAATTAATATAATGCATTCCATGGATATGGACGTTTTGTTCGGGATAGTTTTAATTGTTTAATTTTTTTTATTATTATAATGCATTGCATGTACATGGACATTTTGTTCAGGATAGTTTAATTTTGCATGAGATTATTGTGATAATGATGGTTATGTTTCATTTCTTTTAGTTATGTAGGGTATCACATTTCCTTTCTCACATCATAATTTTATTTGAATTATATTATGATAAATGTTAAAGCTAATATGATTTTGAATTCGTAATGGTTGTGTGAATAATGGTGTTTAATTATAGTAAAAAGAAAATTTAAAATTGTAAAATATTATTATGTGATATATGTGAATTGTGTTAGTAAATTTAAATAATGATTATTATAACATGTAATATTTTAAAAGTATTGATATTATAACTTTGATTATTTGACGAAAAAAAATAAAAATTGATGAAAATAAAAAATCAAAACAAAGAGAAATCAAAGATAAATCAATAAAAAATTAAATAAAAATTAAATTAGAGATTTGACTAAAATATCAAATAAATGAATCAAAGGTAAAAATATATATAATCACAATTCACTACAACACTTAATTTGGTGCCTGCCTGCGTGCCTAGCTGGCCAGCCCTCTCCCATACCGCTTGGCATCTCCACCAAAGAATCGGAAGCAGGATCATACATTTCACCAACAACATCTACAAAGAAAGGCCAAGAATACAAGCTCTGCGGCACACAGTTTCTCTCTGAAAGTTGTCATCCCAGTTGCAATTTGAGCATATCTGCCAAAAAGGCTGTTGGTAGAACTTGAGCTCGTGCAAATGGCATGCCAGAAATTTGCCTCCAAGTGTTTCTCGTTGGATCATAAACTTCTGCTGATTTAAGTGAAGTCAAACCACCTCTGCCCCTATTCACTCCACCAACTGCATAAAGCTGCTTGTTCAAACTGGCTGTTTTGCAGTAAGCCCTTGCGGTGGTCATCGATGCAATTTATGTCCATGCATTTATTCGAGGATCAAATCGCCATACACACCTCAAAGCACAAGCTCTTGAGAATCCTCCCAAAACGTAAAGTCATCCATCAAGTGATCCTCCAGCATAGCCACAAAAAGGTGTTCTATCCAAAGAATCCTTTCGTCCAAGCCAATTCTTCACAAGGCCCGTTAGTCTGCTACTTGAATTTCCTAGTGCATTCCACAAAGTCCATCCCAGACCTGTTTGATTAGATTCTTCCCCATGCACAATATCTGGCATTGGAGGCAAGCCCTGCCATTTGCCTGATGAGGGATCCAACGTATGCCATAAAAGCTTTTCTTCTTCGTCTTTCAACAAAATGTATAACCATTCCTCTGCCAAACCCATTTCTTTTCTTAATTTGAAAATTTCCGAGTCCCTTAGCACATAATTCCATGTTTTGCACACTATTTTCAAACGGGAATAGCATCCACGGGGCACCCTGGCCAGAATTTGAATAGATAGCTCATCAGGAAGGCCAGAAATTATCCTCGGTCTCCCATCCACATCAAAAGTTGATAGCCTTTGTCTTTTATGGCAATCAACTTGGGGTGTTGTTTGGTACTCCAAGCTCTGATTTCTAGCTGAACTCCAAATGGCACCCATAGCAACTTAACAACCTTCACTCTGAAACAGAGAATGCCCTCGACAGATTAATTAATACCTAGGCTAAATTGCATTATTATACCTACTCAAACCACTCTCTAAAATGCAGTTGTCCTTGCCTTCAAGTGAGGAATAGAAAACACTGCAGCCTGAACTCGACCAACTGGATTGATTGAAAGAAATTTCAATGATACTCTCCAAGAATACAGCTAAACAATCTGACTACATCAGAATGAGAATTCCACATGCTATTGTTCACATATTTTCTGGCTCTTCTTGATCATTTCACCACATTTAGAGAAGTTTGAGAACAGAGATTAATGAAATGCATGCTACGCGAGATCTCAATAGAAAAGCTTCCTCAATTGTTAAGAACAAATATTCCTTGCTTAGGGGAATTGCCCAGATGCAAGATAAGAAACAACAATCCTGTTTATCAGTATATCAACTGCCAAAACAATTATCCACCGAATGAGGTGGATATCAAGAATCGACCAAAGCTTAGCAAGGAGAAACAATTTTTACTGTGCGTTGTGTTGTTAAATACCAGAAATGTAGCAAACCTGTGACATCAGCAGAAAAATTAGCTATAAAAGTCTCAATTCAGATACAATAGATTGGATCATTGACATTTATATTGATAGTTGGAAAAGAAAATAAGCAAATCTTGATATATTCCAACAAAAACAAGAAAATCTTGATGGCTTCCAGGGAAAACAAGAAGATATAATGAGAACAATTTCAAGCTATGTAACATGACCATGAGATAATAACAAGAGGCAAATCTTACTAGCTTGATTCCAATTAATCCCTGAACAATTCAACTCAAAACCTCTGAATTAATGATTTCTGCCACAAAATATGCAGAAACCTGAAGAAAAGCTGACCTAATTAATCCCTGAAAAATTCAACTCAAAACCTCCGTATTAATAATTTCTGCTACAAAATATACAGAAACCTGAAAAAAAGTTGACCTAACAAATTACAAATAAAATTAATATATCTCTAACAAATCCAAAGAAGATAACCCAAACCTCAGAGCCAACAACCAAGGTTCAAACCTCGCGGGGTCGCTCTCTACCGCGTCAACAATGGAGTTTGTTATTTACCCTCATATTAAGGGGAGGTTCCTTGGTGAATTGGTGGGGCTTCTTGCCTGTAGTGCCAACAACCAAGGCCCAAACCTTAATATTAAATTTT
>VDFB02061380.1:350666-397453 GCA_007258455.2 Sequoia sempervirens | reverse complement strand
AAATTATTAAATGTTCTCTAATCTAAGTCTAGATGGCTAAACTGTCCAGACTATGATTATAAATTTTTATTTCCAGTTATTGGAGTGTGTGGCTTGCCACCTATTATTGTTCCAATTATTGTATGCTCTCACCTTGTCCACATCAGGATCTTGGTGAGTAGAAAGTGTGAGGGTATATTTATTTTGTCAACATTTGTAAAATGTGCAAAAAAAGTTCGGGACACTACATGAAAGATTACAAATTAGTGATATCAAAGAAAATCATTGGCAAGCAATGGCCATGAAAGTAGATCCAAGTTGTTAATCACATTTATGAGAGACATGTGCTTTGAACCTCACTCCACCTATCTTATTATCAAGTTGTACAACATATGATAGGATATGGCCATCAAAACTTCATATGGGTAATCAACATCTTTTATTTCTCGGTGTGCAACTGCATTGTTATCTTCTGGTGAGAATTTGGAAGTTGGTTTAGTTCGTATTTGATAGTCCTCTGTTTGTATTGCCTAAAGCCACATGCAATATGGCCTTGCATTTGTTGAAACATATTTTGTAAGGTTTTTTTTGTACCATTGCTTTATTATCTTGTGATAAGAGAGTTATGGTATTGATACATTGGGAAGTGTTTGATAAAATGCCTTAAAAAAACTTAGTGCCACGAGTTAGATGTACATTCACAATGCACAAACCATTTGTTCATCATGGAGCATGTGAGAGCTCATACCCTAGCTAAGTTTGTGAAGGGGAAGGAAAAGGCCATAAGTGAGGATTCTTTTTTGTCCAGTTTGGAGACGAGTGCTGATGGTGATGCAGAATGGAATGTGGATGAGGATAATACTATGGGGGTTTCCTCATTCATCGTGGCCGCCCCTTCTAAGAAAAGGAAATAGGGGAATTTAAAGAAGAAGGGTCCCGCCAAGAAGCTTGTTATGCAGAAGTTAGATTCTTGTGGCTCCCTATTTGATGGGGAAGACACTTAATAGAGCTTGAGTGGGTCTCACCGCCGTCTGTCCAAGGAGAATGTTGAGCTTCATGGCCAGGGTTCTGTTGCGTCTGGTAGAGATGAGGAGGTGTATTTAGTTGAGGTTAGGGATAATGTGGATGAGGGGACTCCACAGAGGGCTTCCAGAAGGATTGCTAAATTGCAATAATCGGGGTCTAAAGGTGGTGTGAAGGGTAAGAATGTTACTCCTAAAATGCCTTAAAAAACTTAGTGCCACTAGTTAGATGCACATTCACAATGCACAAACCATTTGTTCACACTTTAAGTACCATTAGCTTCACATAATAAAGCTTAATGACTTCTTCCTTGGGATTTTATGGGTAGGATACTTTGTGTATGGCATTTGAATCTTGCAAGCATACGAGTCTATCCACATGGAGATATGTGGACAAATTAGTAGTTGACACATTGACAGGAACATTGATGTAGGCCGATATGTAGGTATGATGGTTATATGTTTGATAATTTATTCGCCAATGTTAATAGTTTGGATGGAATATTGAATTATTTGTAATTGACATGCATGTCCTCTTCTTGATTTTTAAGCGGTACATATGCACTATCCTTCAATGCTTGTATCCTTCTCAAGATAGTAGAAATCTGAGGGATTGAAACATAAAAGAGAGGGATAATTAATTTGGATTTGTACTTTCACATTTGTCTCAGTTCTTCTAAACATCAAACAGAGTTTGTGTAATAACTTGGAAAGAAGGGAACAAGAATGGCATTATTCTCCAATAATCTTGATTTTCTCAATTCTTTTGTTAAGTGAAATTTTCGTTTAGCGTAAAGTAGATTGATAGGGTTCAATGAGAGTCATTTTAAAATGAGTTTTATTGTTTTTATAGTTTACTTGTATTGATTATGACTAGTGAACCAAATTTGATCATAATTGTTGCTTTCTCGTTGTGGCTTCTTAGCATTTCTTTGTTTCTTTTGTTTAGAATTTTGTTACTATGATTCTACTATACCTAGCCTTGTGTTTACTTCAGTCATGTTGCATTCTCATTAAGCTTAGAAGGGGTATTTTTTTATTATCTTTGGATATGCATGAAACCTTATCACCTTTTGATCAGTGAGATCCCGATGTGGGTAGAGTGAGAGCATATGATGGAAGGATAAGGATAATTTTTGATATGCTTGTTGGCGGCAAGTGGCACAACTTACAATGCAAGCAATTACAAATTCTGGAAGTAATGATAAATTAATTCTAGTGGCAAGCCTTCCAGAACAATTACAAATGCAAACTTAGATATAGTGGAGAACTGCTCAGATAAACATCATCAAATCAGAGTTTACAAAGTTGAAAATATGCATATTCTGGAATTATACAACCAATATTATATTAGCTAATTGATGAATCTAAAAATTAGATAAATGACCAGGAATATTGTTGCAGCAACTACTAGTGAAATCCAATCTTGAGTTTGGCCATATGACCTCTCAAGATAAATTGAAACTATTAATAGAGTGAGGATCTAAGATGGAGTGATCCCCTTACAAAAGGAATGGCAGCATAAATGAAATACTAAAATGTTTGATGGCTATGATTTCCTTTTGATATGATACAACTACAAATGAGACTTTGAAATAGATGCGACTCCTATGTTGATTGTACGACAAGCAATAAAAACAAAATAAGACCTTTCAATTGTTTCGACCTACCTTCTTTTGTCTCATATGGCTTACAATATTTTGAATGTTACAAACTGTATGATGGTCCAAAGAATAATCCCTAGGGAGTACGGCAGCAACCAAGGTATAAAGAATGATGAGTGAGATGCCACGCCAACATTCACAGACCCATATTTTAGCTCGACAACATATAACAAACTTGTGATTTATTTCTCAAAGGGTACAATAGATATTTTACTTGTACGACCCCCTCAAATCACATTAAATAAAATAAATAACATTTAATATGATTTGATCTCCTCTCATGGAATATAATCTGCAATAAACAATATTGCTGCTACCAATGGAATGATTGGTAATGTTACAAGGAAATAACAATATAATAATAGAATAATTGCTATAGAGCACCAATATTGTAAAATCACCTCAAAAATAATATGGAATTTTCAATCTCACAATAATCAACAATGCCAAACTGAAATTGAAAAATAATTGCAAAAGTAAAACTCACTAGTGATCCTTGGAAGAAATTACTCATATGAATAGGAGGGTTTTCATCCTTTGGAAGAAAGATGAACATTTGTTTGATCTCAAGAAAATAGGGTTTTTGATTTCATAAACTAGATGCCTCTCTTCTATGCTCAAATCTTCCTTATATAGGCTCTTTGGGGGAATATAATTGAATATTACTTTTTTCCCCCTTTTTTCTCAAAAACTTTTTTTTGAATCCTAGCAACACTTTAATAACCCTCATTTAAAAACTGTTTTTTAATAGTAAAACATAAGTTACCTTTTTATGAATATAACATAAAGTTACTTTTAAGACAAATTAAGTTAAATTATTTCTTTGAGCTCAAAAGGGGACAGCATGATATGTTTCAATATCATTTAACATCATGTAATGCAAAATTTAAGATGCAAGGCCACATAAGTTCTCATTCTTTATCAACTGAGCAAAAATGTGACCCAATGTTTGTCATTCAACATCATATTAGTGCAAAATTTAAGATGCAAAACCACATATGTTCACATTATCTATCAACCAAGCAAAAATGTGACACAATGTTTCAATGTCATTTAATATGTTAGTGCAGAATCCTCACAAAAAACTTTGCCACTTTCAACTTTTTTGTAGTTCAACCAAAGAGAAATGAGCACAAAGAGTTAAAAAAATGAAAGTAATTAAAGAATAAATTGTTCTTGATTATGATGTGGGAGCTACCGTTTCTTCCAAAAAAGGAAGAAGAATCTTTACAAAACTGAAGACAGAGAATGATAATTCAAATATTTATTTTTTCTCGAAAAAACATCTTTGTCGTTCAAACTTCTAATAGTTTGGATCTAGTGTATGAGTTGAAGTTCAATATGATGAACAAAATAGATAAGTCATGTATGTGTTTGGCATGAAAAAGATCCTAGACTGCCTAAAGAACCAATTAACATCACGATTCACAATAAGCCAAATCATCAAGTTAGTACATAGATGATAAAAATGGAGAGGAATCATACACTTTCAAGTGGAGCTTCTTTGAAACAAAAATCTTTTTGCTAGAGGCTATAGCCCACAAGTGATATTTACAATTTCATACCGTTGATTTCATGGAGATGAGCATGCACTAACAAATTCATGGAGCTAAACACATATTAACAAGCGTGCTAGGAATCTAAAAGGTTCAATTGCAGCTAAACTTTAAGGTCTCTTCAACTAGAAAATGAAAAAATCCCTTTAAGAAAGACAATGACAATTATTACCTACTTTATAGTGATGTTCCATAGAGTCACAAGGATGGGGGTTGTGGGAAACGAGAGGACCGAGAGACTAGATTTGGGGACAATGGTGGGATGGTGGTGGTTTGGGGGTTAAGGGGCAACACCAATTACAGGGTTTGGGGATAGCACACCTGGTGTGTTCCCTATTGCAATACAAGGTAGGGTCAAGGAGCAAAGCCCTCACTCACAAGCACAAATTAAGGTCTTCAAAACCACACAAACCTTCATGGGGCATGCCATTTTCATAGTTTTATCACTTTGTATTTTGCAATACCAATTCTTTACTATTTCTGAAACTTGGGAGTGATATGGAATGGGGCATAGATGCCTATTCATAGTTTTTTGTGAGTGTTTAAGGTTTGGGTGGGGCCCATAAGCCATTAGGGTTAGGATTTTTGACATGCAAATTGAAGATGCTTAAAAAATAATAAGGGAATTTTTCTTGTTTCAGTTGTGGGGGATTCCTAGAAGTCCTTGAGCTAGTTGGGAGACTCTTGAGAGTCCCCTAGATGTCACAAGGACGTCTCAAAATCCCTAAGTCGTCTCCAAATCAGGGGGATGTCTTGGAAACTTCCTTGGGTTGGCAACAAAGGTGGTGGGATGGTGGGGGGACATCCCCTCAAAGTCCGCATGTCTTGGAAATGGGGGGCAGATGCATCCCTGTGGAACATTGCTTTACAAAACCTTAAATTGGCAGAAAGCTAGAAATCCTAGCTTGAAATAATTATGTACATAAGTGTTCAGATGTCAAAAGTTTTGATTGGTTTTTCTTAGGATGTATGATGTGTACTACTAGAACACTTTATTAAGAAAGTGACTAGTCAAAATAAACTTTGCACCAAGCAAGGTCAACTTGGGTGTAATAGTCATACAAAACTGTCACAATACCCATGCTCCTTCAAGATGAAAATAAATCTTAGTTTGGTGGTTTATTATTCAAGCAAGGTGTAGACAGCTAGAGGTTCCATCCATGCCTTGCCAAGTAAGAATAAACCGACTTCTACAAATCTCTTGTATTTCGTTGAGCAAATTGTTCAAGTTTTCAACAATGTTTTCAGAAATATGAGAAACAAAATATCAGATCCTCTTATATGGAATCCCAATGGTGCAACAAACTTTTGAGTACTTCCCATGTGATGCACAATAGGAACAAAATAATATATACCATAAATTATTTTTTGGAAAATCCTTAAAAATAATAAATTCCGTAAACCAATTATACCACATGCAAAACTAGACTTCCTATTTCTTGCCCCTTTTTCTCTGTTCTGTAGGACTTGCCTACTCCACCCCATTTGTTGTTTGTGGATCCACATCTCTATAGGCTGAAGCTTCCATTGTATTTTGCTAGATTGACCTCTCATCATCTTCAACTTCTAAGTTTCTGGCATGATGAGCTCTGCTTCTTCAATCATATGGAAATCAGTGCACATTTATGACTTTCCTAATGACCAGAGCAAACAATTACACTCTTTGAACAAACCAAAACACAACACACCTTAAATAATTAATTATTGCTTGCCAATGCACTTATTGGACTAAACATGAAACCTACTCTGAGAGCTCCAATACTACAAGTACGGACCACATTCGTCCTCTTAAATGTCTGAAAATAAGTCTCACTTGCCTCGTCTGCTCTATGCCTGCATCAAATACATGATATGCCTCATCTCCTCAGTGCCTGCGTCAAATGTATGATATGCCCATTTGCTTCTTGCCTGTGTCAAACATTGGACGCATCCTCTGCTCAATGAAAGGGAATGACAGGGAAATGATATCAAATATTGGGTTAGTTCTTTTAAGATTATTTAGGGTTAGATTTTCAATTTAATAACAATACATTATTAAAATGATTTGTTTAGGTTAACAGAGTATTTAGTATATAGGATTAACTTGTTTAACTTGTTAGTTGTGTGTCAAAATCATTGGGTATTAAATGACTTGATATGGATAAGGTTAGAGAAAAAGTTAAAACTGTTTGATTATTGGTATCGATAATTTCAATGAGTAAGTGTTGCAGTTGTATACCATGGTTCAAGGGTCTAAAAGCCTTGTTTTTGACATGCTTTATGAATATTGATGTCATGGCATCATATTTGATGATGTGGACTTGAAACCTTAGATTTGAGCAGTGAACTTGTGAAGTAAGTTGCTATAAAAATTTGAAAGTCATTTGAAATTGCTATGAATTTTTTTTTCAGAGGTGCAAAGTGAGGGTGCACAATCACTGGGTCTTTTCTGTTTATAAAAATAGGTAAACCATAACAGTTGGCATTCTTGCATATACAGTGAAAGTTCATCAGCAATAGGAAACACTACAAAACATAAGTAGTTGTAAGTCATAATTAATAAATGGTTGTAAACATAGTTTTGGGACTTACACTCACCAGGCCTATTTCAGGCTTGGTCACAGCAACTAAAAGAATTTCATATTTAAATAACTGGATATTCCAATTCAGAATAACAGCAATAACATATGAATCAAAACTGGACATATCCTCAAAATGCTGTAACATACTGCAAACTTCTATATTTCAATGGACCGGTCACCATGTTATACCTAGTAGATGCAAATTTGAGAAATTACTCATGATTCAATAATCTTGAGGTCATTCATAGATTAAAGTCTAGACACGTTGCTTAAGGTATAATGAAGCTTCTGCTAAACAAATGAATGCTGAAAATGAAGATTTGTGTTTTAAGTTTTATATTTAGTTTTTTCAGTGTAACCTGGGGAGGCATCCTTCGGTTCTTACACAGCCTCCCTGAGTTTTACCCAAATTACCCTATATGAGGATGTTAGGGGTGTTGGGGGAAAGACAAAATATCCCCTTTCCATCTCTAGTTTGTCAAAATTTTAAGGAACATCCCTAAGACGTCTCGCGATACTGGAGTGTGTTTCTCTGACATCCTCGTTCTATAGAAATGTTTTGGGGATGCCTTGGTGTTCCTGTCCTTCCTGTGACACCCTAGGAGACACTCCCTATTTGTAACTATACAAAAAACCTAGCCTTTTATGCAGGACCTACATTCCCAACACAGAATGACATGCACTAGGATGGTTCCAGCTACCCCTAGACTCCCACGTTGGTTTTAGAAAACAAAAAGCAAAATTTGTTTTACATTGTGTTGGATGAAAAATGCTTTTTTTCCAAATTTTTCTCAATTAGATCTCGAGTATTTTAATTTCATTTACAGTTTTGGTTTGCCAAGTTAATTCTGAATCCAACTAATGCTACTATGATATTGAAATAAGTCATTTTGATTTATTTAACATTTATGATTTGACAATTGACATTGGATCATCAATTATCAGCTGCATTCTCAATTCTATATTTAATATTTTACATTTCATGTGATTCCAAGTAATGCTACTATGATTTTTATATCATATAAACCATTTTGATTTTCTTAACATTTATGATTTGACAATTGACAATCAATTATTAACTATTAGCTATGTTCTCAATTGTCTAATTAGCCGTAAAATCTAGGAATTTTTTTGGTGTCCATAGAACCATATCCCCCTCCCAGAAACTTGGAGAAACACTGAGCTTTTTTTATTATGTTTTAATTTGTTAAAATAAGATGGGGCCAGATTGTTCGAGTTCAGATAAGTTCTAAGAAACCACAGAAAATGTAGAAGGCTCTGCAAAAAGTTTTGGTTTTAAGCATGCGACAATTTTCATACCAGCTGCCTCTATTACTGCTCGATTATGCAATCTATTGATGCATTTTTATGCTCTATGGTGGAATCCTTCCAACTCTCCTTTGGCCTATATATACGTAGGTTAAGTAATATCACCTGCATCTAACAGCGAGCCATTTTTATTTTCTGTTATCAAAGGGCTTTTCGTTTTGGCAAACGTGGGCTAATCACATGTTACTTTCCATGAGTTGTTTGCCTCTTGCCATCGTCAAGTAGTATGAATACATTTAATCTACTAACACACAAAAAAAGATAATTGCTACACTAATGAACATATTATTATAAAACAAATAGAAACATTGCAAAACTGTTTTGATGGTCGCAACCAAGACAAATGTGTAATAATCAAATCCAAATGTGGGAGATGAACTTCTATGCATGTTATCAAAGAGTTTTGGTAAATGTCATCTTGCGAAAGTGATTGATCAAAAATTTAAAAGAGTCACGAAGGAAATTCCTACCTTAGTTGAACTTGGTAACCATGCTATCTGGTATTGATGTGGGAGGTTTGATTTAAAATCGATGATTCTGTATCATAGTCCACTTTCAAGATTATATAAAACAAAACTGACGTATCAGTGGCCATCTGCAAGATTGTAATAATGGAGAATGTGTGTTACCACAAAAAATATTAGGAAATCACTGGCTCAAGGAATGGTCTAAAGAGAATTGGAGAGAGGAAGTGATGTAGACTTTTGACACTGATGAAATCCACCTATGTTTTCAGATGCTGGTGCTGTTAGCAATAATTGTTGCATAATGCAATTTACAATTTAGGGGAGTTCTCCTACTTGATGTATCGCCATAAGTGTGCATTTACATGGACTTTGATTATAATTTTATAATGCTATAATACCAAAATAAGTTGTAGACATTGAATCATGATCCTAATGAAAGTTAGGATTCAAGCTCCATTGGAGACATTAATGTATGAAACAAGTAATCAGTTGTGTTGTCATGATTTATATTTTAAACCTTTTTCATCCCTCATAATCCAATGAAATTATGATTGTTTAATTTGGATAGATGGGTGACATAACACACATGATTCAATTACTAAATGACTAGCCATTACATGTAAATTGAATTTGGAGTTATATTACTGATGAACTATCATGTGGAAATTGCGAGTGAATTTATATTAAAATGCATTGGTTAATGCAAACAAACTCCCCATAGTTCATGGGTCTGCCTAAGAAATAGGCCAGTTAAATGAAAAATGAAAATAAATAAATAAGAAGAAAGAAAAACAATTTGTGTGAGAATTCAGATTACAATGCATGTACACAATGGTGCCTTCAACATACATACCATTAAAACACTAAAAGGACCAACCATTATGAGTTAATTGAATTTGTATATTATTGATGAACTAAACTATTGATTGAAATTGATTTTTTAATATGTATAGATTAATGCAAGTGTACTCATCATGGCCCATGGGGAGTGCCTAATAAATGGGGCAGTTAAATGAAAATAAATAAGAACAAAGAAAAACAATGTTCAAGAGAGAATTTACGGTCACAATGCATACATACAATGGGTGCTTCGATCTAGTTGTAATGCAATCCCTCACAATGGATATCTTAGGGACCACCATTGAGAGATATAGCTAATTTCAGTTTTTCTTGGTTGTAATTACACAATGCCTAATGCCAAGAACTGTGTTACTATTCCTCTATAGACTTAGTTATGTTGATGCATGTGTTTCTAGTTTACTTGAACATCAGTGTTGATGACTTACCTACCCCATTAAGTGTGACAACTATTTCTTTTAGCCTCAAATAATATGCTTTTAGAAATGTTATGATCTTTTTTATCTGATAATTTGTTGATCCGGGTAAGATAAATATGCACTAATAGGACATCATTTTGAATCAAAGTGCAATGGGCACTCGAGTAGTGCACGCAGAAATAAATTTCCATAATTCAATACATTGATTAGTGGGTATTAAATTTGATGAAAAAATGACAACAATTGATATCATCTTCGGATATTAAGTAGTAGGTAGGAGACAAAGGAATTAATTGCTGTAATAAATCATAAGATATTCATTTCAGTTGACCATGTTAAGCATTAAAAATAAAAGATTATCAAAGACAACAATGATCAAAACAATAAATAAACAAATTCATGTGGTCTATGCCAAAAAGTTGGCCATATTGTTTTTTTAATATTCTATAGCATACCTCCATTTTTATTTTTTTTAAATAAAATAAAAATTATAATATTATTCATAGATGACCATAACAAATCAATGAGAACATTGAGTTTATAAAAGAAGAAAAGAAAATCAATTTACAAACAAGTTAATTTTGACATATATTTAGTTAATTTACTCAAAAAGATGTTTTTCATAATATTATAATACAACTATATTTACTTTTAGAATTGTTGGTCATTGTCTATTTTACTATCAATTTTTCCCAACACAGGCCTAATGTTGTCTATTTTTCAACTAAATTTTGTCAAACATAGATCTAATATTGTCTAGATTGCAACTAAATTTTGCCAAAACACAAACCTAATATATAGCCAAACCAAAATTAATATTAGACATTTTTAGCAAATACAAAATAATACACCAAAAGCAACACAACACCAACAATAATATACATCTCTTAGCCTTGTAGAGAGGTTGCAACCATAAGAAAGTGTAATGTCCTTAAATGGGAATACTCAAATTTGCCCTAATTTTCTTTCTTAAATAAACAATGAGTTTAGAGAGTATCCTTCTTTCCTGGTTGAAGCCTTGCACACAGGTTAGAAATCGTCACCATAATCATAGATTATAATTATCTATCACAATAGCAATACTAGCAAGTAATCATATTCTAACTATTAACGAACTCATGACAACATGGTACGTTAAGTGAGGTTGCAGCAGGTGTCCTGGTAGCTAACTCTTCTAGACCCAAGGGTAGCACCTGTTGAGACAATGACAAGTAACCCCTTGGCCCAAGTGGGCTCATCTTGTCCCCTCTCGAGTGGCATATCTAGAAGATGCCCTCTCATTGTACTCCCTCGGCAATCCTTGTAGGGTAAGCGAAGTTGTAGCAGGTGTCATGGTAGCCAACTCTTCTAAATCCAAGGGCAACACCTGTTGAGGCAACGCCAAGTACCCCTTGGCCCATGTGGGCTCATCTTGTCCCCTCTTGGGTGGCATATCTAGAAGGTGCCCTCTTGTTGTACTCCCTTGGCAATCTTCCTTCCCTTATCCCTGGTGTGGATATGTATTAAAACATCATTACACCATGAGGGGTGATTAGGAGTTGCGAGAAAGTGTCGACTCAACTCCCCTGGACCCAAAGGCAATACCTGTTGAGACAACGATAGTACCCCTTTAGCCCATGGGACTCATCTTGTCCCCTCATTTGGGTGGTGTATCTAGAAGATGACCCCTTGATCTACCTTGGAAATTTCCCTTTTTCCCATCATGGTTAAGGCATAAACAAAGTGATGTAATTCTTAAATAAATATATCAACAAATAAGGACTAATAATACAACACATGACTCACTCTACCTAAGTGACATATATGAGTGCTAAGAGTATATATATATCATTCATATAATTAGTACTCCTCCTAATCAACATTAGTAAGAACATCAATATCAGTGTATATCACAAATGTACATCATAGCATTATCTTATTAATGATAATAAATGACATTACCATAATGATAATATTATGCATCTAACATTATCTTATTCCTAACAATGGAATGATATTACCATAAAGATATTCTAAATATTATTACGCATCTAACATTATCTTATTCATAATAAGAAATAACATTATCATTAAGACATCCCAAATGATAATATTATGCACCTAACATTATTTATTCAAAACAAAGAATTACCTTATTCATAATAAAGCAGAACACTACCGTAATGATATCCTAAATGATATTATGGTCCTAATATTATCTCATTCATAATAAAGAGTAACATTATCATAATGCTCTGATTTTCCCTATTACCCAATGTGGATTACAGACTGTGCCTGACCGATATGCTCTTAATATTTTTGAATGTCCTGCGTATTGTCTTATCCACCATGTGTTGGTCTTTCTTTCCTTTCTTCCCCACCCGATGCTGTTTTTGAAGTTTCTTGAGTGTATTAAAAAACCCCTCGATTTGGTGGAAGATCATGTCCTTCCCCAAACCATGGGTCTTTGAATGGTTGTGTCTTTCCTTGTGCTGAATTTTGGCATTTGTTTTATTTGTTATTTTTCTTTTGTTATTCTTAATGCTATTCTAGCCCACCGATGATTTTAGCTTTTTGTTGGTTTATTGATAATAACACAGTATAATTATAATGATGTTCTAGATTACATTCATTTGTATACGTATGGATATTCATTTGTGTGTTTGTTCTTTACTACTTCATATGTCAATTATTATTTTCTTTATATTTATTATTTGTTTATATTTGCTTATTTCATATTTGATATTCAGTCTATTTGTTATTTATTTATTTTACTTTATATTTGTGTATTTTATATTTTATATTCATCCTATGAATTTGACTTTTTTTTTAATCTTTGTTATTTGTGACTCTTATGTTTGTAATATCTAAGGTAGTTTATATTCATAATTATAATATCATTTTGATAATTATAAATATAAGGAAGTTGTCAAATTTTATATGTCTTCTTTATTTATTTGTATTCAAGGTTTCTATTTAGTGTCATAGGTTGGGGGACATGACAACAAGATGCATTATAAGTCTAAAGAACAAACACATGTTTTAGAATGTAGTTTGAACAAAATCATATAGGTGCCAAACAAGTTATTTAACGTGACATGATAGGATGATTTTGCTAGGATGTGGACACCTTGTTGTGTACAAATGTAATAGTGTGCACACTTAAAAGGGCACCACAAATTTGTACTTTTTTTAGGATGTTTAGGTAGAAAAATTGTCTTATTTTGCCTTGGAATAATGCTAATGTTGTATGATAGTGTGTAGATGAAAATTGAAGCCCTATAAGAGTGTAGAAATATTGTTTTGTGATTGTTTCACCATAAAAAAAAAATGGACATGTCACCTGCTAGGACATTGCAATGAAATTCAACACAATAAATTAAAAAATTCTAATTGATTGGAAGTGCAACAATTAATCATTGTTTTAAAACCATGTGATTGTTATACTTCCATGGAAAGAATTGACAATATTAAGTGTGAAAATTTCAATAGTCTTTCTAATATACTTCCATGGAAAGAACTAACAATATTAAGTGTGAAAAATTCAATAATCTTTCTAATGAGAAAAGGTATGATAACTTACCAAAAATGTGTCCTTGATTTATTTTTTTAATTGGGGTAATTGTTAGAAGAGAATATGAAATAATGATTATTGAAATATTCATTTTACAATAGAGATATATGTAAGGTCGTTTGGAAGGAGGGAGGAATTGTCTATCTAAGAGTCTAAGTATACAAAACAAATGTGTAAGTTTTTTAATAATGATATTTTGTGAAATTTTTTACTTTATGATTTTCTTGATCATAATAATGTGTAATGTGTTATTGCTTTATTTAATTATTTTCTTGTATATTCATATTTTGTTATTTATTCTATTGTGTTCATAGTTTAATTAAATCCTGTGAGGAATCAATAATTTTGATATGGTATTAGAGTCATCATTAATGAATTTAATTATTTGTAAAAATTTAAATTTAAATTAAAAAATGTACGATAAATTTACATACTTTACATGTTTTATAAAAAAAGTATATTTGTACTTCTTCCTTACAACTATAATTATAAAATTCTTATTAAAATAAATTTATTCAAAATCTTAATTTGAAAATAAAAATTTAAAATATAGATTGAAAATTAATTTTTTATAAAATATTTTACCACACAATTAAAAATTTAAGTACCCAGTCGAACTCCATAAATATAATTCATAACTATTTCATAAAGAAATACACATATTTTAAAGGAGTATGTCTTTTAAATACGAATAAAAATTTATTATATAAAATTTTATATAGTACTCTTAAATTAAAACAATTTTTTTTCTTATAGAATAAACTTTTATAATGAAATTTCAAGGTAATTTATTTTACCTTAATGCTTTATAGACAAATAAATTGATCTTTTATTATTAAGACATGTTGAGTAAATATTTAAATCAATAAAAAAACATAATTATAATATGTTATCCCATTTGAATGTTAAGTTTTATTAAGAATTTAATTTTTAAAATTCCCCTCTAGTGTGCTTAAGAAGACTTGAGCACGATTTGGATGGACATATTTTTCCACAATAAAAGTAATGTGAATATTATGATGAGCATCATAAATAAGGCATATCGTATGATTGTGATTAGATCATTAAAGTTTCATAATTGATAATCACTATAGTCTAGACTTTGCCTTCATATTATTATTATTATGATTTGTATAGTCTTGGGGAAAGCTATAATAAATTTTAAACATTTGCAAAATAATATGATATATGCAAGATGTATGTGAGAGTAATGGAATAATGTAATATGTGAGATGTATTGGAGAAAATTATTAGAGGAGAATTTAAAATAGTGAATATTAAAATATTCATTGTGCATTAGGGGTATATCTAAGGTCATTTTGAAGGAGGAAGAGATTGTCTTGAGGTTCTTGTATCTATAAGTATATAGATAAATATGTAAGTTTTTTTAATAATGATGCTTTGTGATTTTTTTCATCATATAATTTTTCCATCATAAATTTGTGTCTATGTATAATTGTGTCATTATAGAATTTCTTTGTACAATTATATTTGATTACGTTGAGAAGCATAACTATAGTGGCACCAAAGGATGGAGTATAATGATGTGTGTGTTAACAAACTCTTACATTTAAACTTAAATTTGACAATTGTTTACACGTTAAAACATTATTAGGATTGAGAGATGTTTTAAGTCAACAAAAATAAAAACTACATATTTTAACTAAAATTATACTTTTAAAAAGTAACATATATGTATGTACACACACACACATATTACACATATATACACATATACATATACATATACACACACACACACACACCTATGTATGTGTACAAATGTACATGCACATACATACATACATACATACATAATAAAATGATTGAAATAATGAATGATATTTTTTGAGAAGTAGAATTAAAATTTACATCCAAAAGTAAAATAGTTTTTCCTAAACAATATAATCAAATAAAATAAATCTAAATAAAAATATTTCTAAAGTAAAATATCTATATAGATACACACATATACATATACATATACATACATGTACACATATATACACACATACATATATCTATACATACATATATATATACACACACACACCTATGTATGTGTACAAATGTATATTTACATACATATATAATACATTTTTTTTTGAGGGGTAAATGCTTTTGACTCGGAGCTATGAACCAATGAGGTCACAAATGGGGGACATCATCCCCAATATAAATTCTCAACAATTACAACCTAATGGGGTTTGAACCTTGATGGCAAGAATAACAACACAACAACCGAACCATCATACCATGCCACTATTGTCTTACATATATAATATAGTTATTGATATAATGAATGGTATTTTTTGTAAAGTATAATTAAATCATTAATAATACCCAAAATGGGTTTATAAAAGGCAGATACATCCTTGAAAATCTAGTTACCAATTGGGAGGCAATGGAATGGGCTAGAACCTCAAATCAAAATATTGGAATGTTGTTGTTAGACTTCGAGAAGGCATATGATAGAGTAGAGTGGCCCTTCATACTGATGTCTCTGAAAGCTTTCAGGTTTTCGAATATGCTTTGTCAAATGGTAAGAACTTTAATGAAGGATGCAACAACTCAAGTGGAAGTTAATAGGGATCTCACAAAGGAGTTCCAATTACAAAGATCCATAAGGCAAGGTTGCCCCCTTGCCCCCTCGCCCCCTCTTTGTTTGTTATAGCCACAGATGCTCTACACTACATTCTATTAAGTGATTTTTGAAATTTGATTCAACTACTTCAATAATTGGTCACACTGACTATATCACTTTTTTAGTGGACATTAACACCTCCAAGGCTCTTCTTGGGGAGGTCCTTTTGATAGTAGAGGATATGTCTTGGACTTAAGTTTTTGACTATGAATCTTTTCCCTTATGTAGGTGATGCTTCACTTTCAGAAACCTTTCCTCTAAACACCCCCATTCATGTTGCATGAATTATGGTTCAACTATGAGATGAAAAGATACTCTATTCAAACACTTGACGATGTATGTTTCTAACGGTTTGAAATCTCTAGATGTTCCTCACGAGTCTCTAGTGGTGGGGCATAGTGTGGCCCTAGTAGAGTTTTCTTTAGAGGTTTTAATGCCTTAGACTGTTGTTGGGGTGGTGGAACCTTCATCATATACATTGCCTAATGATCATATTGTAGAGATTCTTGATCCTCTTTCAAGGAAGGGGGTTTCGGCATACCTCTTCTAATTTTTGTTATGGTTCCCACTAAGCAGTTGAATTCCCCAACTAGGTGCTCCTCGCATGTGTTGTCTGTGGTTGACATCTTGAAGAGGAATGATGAACTCTTTCTCCTCAATTGGACTAATGTTGCCTTAGACTGAGCATGCTCCTCAAACTGATTAGAGTGACGAGAAGCTTGATCATCTAGATGCAAAGTTTGATCAACCATATGTACATGAAATTGAAATTAAATGCATGTACATAAGTTACAAATCTACACAAATTTTTTTATGTTGTTTTGATTTAAGATTCTTTGCAAAATCTTTACAAGGATTATATATGCACCATTGACCTAGCACAAAAGATCATAATTTCAAAGAAGAGGATGTTGGTTATTTAATATGATCTTGTTTATCATGCACTAGTATTCTCTAATATCATGTGTCATCTTTATTTAGTGCAAAGCATATTATAGGTCACCACATGAAGAGCTAGGATTTACCTTTTTCTAATCAATAAACTCGTATATTTGACATCAAACTTCATCACTATCCTAGAAATATTTTTGATACAAAGGATTATTAGGAAGAGGAGTTTGAGAATCAAATTGATATCATGATGCATTATGTAATATATCCAAATGAATTCTACCTTGGCATGCATAATTTGACTTAGTGGCCAAGTAATGCCCATGAATCTAAGAACAAAAGTATAATACAAGTTTGTGAGTTCAATAAATATAAAAAAATAGTGATGATGAGGAGTCAACCAATATTTAATCACCTTGATTTTATCTAGACCTTCATATATTCTTGAAAATTATCAATGAGGCATGCTAGATAGTGTAATTTTATTATGTTGAAGTTATGGTTGTTGATGCACTTCACATGATATTTTGAGATCTTGTTAAACATGATAATTTCAACCTAGTAAAAATTAAAAAGGATTTGGTGAGGGGTCATATGTTATCATTCATAGGGTGCATGAATGTCACTACTAGGTAGGTTAGATGAAAAATAATAATTCATTTATATAATTTCTCCATAGATTTTTATCTTGTTAAGAATGTAATAATCAATGTTGAGGTACCATGTACCATCTTCCTTTGGTGAAAATATAATTATATGTTACAAAATGAAAAGCTAGGTTTTACCTTGTTCTAACTAATTGATTCCTAGATTTGACATCAAACTTCATCAATATCTTAAATAGATATGTGATAAATACTGTAACTATTAGATAGAGGGGTTTAGGAATCAAATTGATAAATTGTGACGAGTTATGTAATTTGTTAGAATAAATTTGCACTATTCAAAGATATTGGTGTACCATAGTAGTACCTTTTCAAACTCTTACTAATGTGATAATGTTTTTGCAACCTTCAATAATATAAATTCACGATTGCTCTATTTTTTAGGAGTCTCAAGGTGTCCACCATGAGAATAATGAACTTCTACATGTACAAGATGATCATGTGAAATTTCTTGGTAGATACTAAGGATGCTTTGGTCTTCAATACATGTTGAAAAAGCTAGAAGCATCAATCATTATCATGAACTATTAACTTTGCAACTTCACATGATGTATGTGATACTTGACCTACAAGTATGGCCTTCCAAGCATGTAATTTCATAATTTTAATAGTGTCACTTGAAAAATTATTGTGTTCTACAAGGGTGTTACTTAAATTAACTTTCTTTTACTAACCATCCCATACATTTTCTCATTAGGTATGCTTTAGTTGAAAGACTAGGTGCTTAATGGTATGAATATATGATGAAATTAGTTTTCCTACCATGATTGATAATGACATGAAATTATTATCTTGATGCAACATTTTACATGGAGGCTCAATAATTGTACTCCTATAAAATAAATATGACATGGGTAAATATAAATTGGGAAGTCCCTTGTGGTGGATTCAAGGACCCATTTTCAAGAGGGCTAATGTCAAGTTAAGGAGTTTAACTAATTTTCAAGTCTTAGAATCCAACTCCAGGACAAAGAAGATTGAGGATTTCAATTTACTCCTAAGAAATCTATTCCTTTTAAAAGTGTGAAACCCAACATGCTAAGTTCAAGGAAATTGTGGCTAACTTAGAGACTAGAGGGTGGGATGACTTGAACAACCATGGTTAAGAAATAATTTATATATACTACTAAATGTTTGAGGTAGGATTATTAGAATAGTATGTTACTCATGATTTTGGAGAATATTTTACCACAAATGTTATTGTTTTTTAATGTACTATTCATGGCTATTCAAGATAGTTCATTATTTTTCATTATTCCCAACACAATGGTGTAGTAGAAAGGAAGAAATAAAATTTGGTTGAAATTGCATGTTATATGTTCTAAGCCAAAGGTACATGCACATGATATATTTTGGAACAAAGCAATTTGTTATGATATTTACATTACTAATATAGTTTCAACAAAAGTTGTTTGGGATGTCACACCATGTGAGAAATGATGTAGTAGGATTTATTAGATGTTATTCACTACAAAGTTTTTAGTAGTGTTGCATGTCCATGGTTAATAAAAAAAGAAATATTGTCAAAGATTCACATTCATAGTTATGATGGATAATACTAGGAGACTTCAACTACATGATTAATAATGAGGATTATAATTATTTCCTACCTCTTTGGAAATCCTAATCTAATTGCATATATTGAAGTTGAAGGGATTAAGTTTTCCCAAGGGTTGCCACTATGGAATGATGAATGGTAAAGTTTGCTACTAGAGGATGATATTTATAATTTATGCCCTCCAAAACCAGGTTTGGAATGGGTGGTTTGATAGAAGACATGTCGTCTCATCAAGCTGCAACCATTAACTTCTTTATCAATAATTTAATTGCATCATTAGAAATAAATGCTAAGTCAATTTCTAGATAAATATTTCTTTGGCAAGATTAAGTTGTCTCTTTCAGAATCACAAGACAAGATTTCCAAATTTCCTAATTTTAATAAATATGTTAATATCATTTCATGTTTGATTATGAACCATATTTTTTTTTGGATAAAAGGAATTTAACCTAGATATATATTATATTATAATTTAGATTGATTTACAAGTATAACGGTATGGGGTAGCCAATCTTCATCTGCCACCCATTACATAACGACTCTATGGCATTTCTAGTTGTAATATTTTAGTTCCATAGAAGTATCACAAAGCCAAGTTTACAAAACATGAGCCAAAAAGTTGGCGAATATCTCATTCTTGCATTGGGAGTGCATCAATTATACTTTGCCCTTGTTGTTCAAAGGGGGAGGGTGGCAGAACATTTGAGGTTGGGGCATGTTGGTCATGCGCAAGAAGGAAGGATATGGCTGAATAAACCTCCTTAATTCTTTCCTAAAGTTAGACTCCCATTTCTTGCCTGTGGCAGTCGAGTGCTCTGTTGAGGAAGTTTGCATCCTGCATTTCCACTGCCATTTTAAAGCCATCGTACACTGCTACGAAGGAAAACTTGAGTTGAGGTATTTTATTAGGAATAAACGACCTATAAAGCCTTCACCTTTGAAGATATCATACTTCTTGACTACAATTGTTAGGGGAGAGGGCCCATAGTGGAGCACCCTAACTTATCTCTTCAAATCACTCCCAATTTTGTACAATAGTTTATTTGACAACTCACATGCTTCTATATTTCGTTTTAGGGCCACATCATCAATATGATGCCACATCAACATGCTTTTTGTTTAGGTATCCAAAAAAGGCCCAAAAAAAAGTGAGACCGATAGTGGTGCACAAAGTCATGTTTTATTGGTGTGCTGATGTGGCATCACATGATTTGTTAGTTTATGTATTTTATGGATAAAAGTGTTTTGCAATTGGATATTAAGATGCTTCACTATGGGACCCAGAGGACTACTTCTATCCCCACTATTAGACCCTGCTTCACTATGGGCCCCTCTCTATCATCTCTTCCTCTAAAAACTTATCCTAACATATTTTGCGATGATTTGAGCCAGAAGAGGAAAGGATTGTAGAAGGTCGATGCAATTTGAGAGGAAGATTGAAAGTACCTGGGATGGGAAAATGATTCGTGTCATTTGAGGTTTGAGGATCCCTTGTCCTATGATAGCCGAGATTCTCTCTGCTACATAGGGGCAATCGATTTTGAAGACTTGTTTCATGTAGTATTGCTCAAATTGGCCCGAAATTGGGGCTTCCCAAACCTGAACTGGGACTGGCACTCTGTAATTCCTTGGCCTGTAATCTAATAGGGTTTGGGTGCATATTCTTCTTTCGGTTGCCATTTTTAACATTCCTGTATGAAAACGAGATTGCTTTGTGCAGACAGTGTAGTGGAGTTGCCTTCTTTTAAGGGAAAAATCTGACATTTTTTTTTTGGTTAATGCACCCAAGATGTGGACGAAGAGAATCTTGGGACTCATCACAAATGATAGATAGGGGCGTCCTTTCCATGATGCAATGTACAATTTATCATAAATTTGAAACGTGCGAACCTGCAAGCCAAATGTGTTAGCATCAAACATAAATGATTAGGTTGTTCTATGGTATTTAACAAATTTGAGAAGTATTTGATTTCTTACTCTTGAACTCCCTATTCATCTTAGATTAGGCCACGCGTGATTTCATCTTCTATAGAGAAAATGGTGCTACACTATTTCTTGATATGAGTATTCCTATCTCCATATTTCAATCATAATTCTCTTGATTTTTCCCTCTAGTACTCTTCTTCCCTAGCCAATATTTTTGACCATTCTTCTTGCAACAATTTATATTACACATATGTGTTTGCATCTTAACCCTTTTGGCTATAATTTGACTATTTATCTCTACTAAATACCTTTGTAGTAATTTTTTTTTGTACAAATATATTCTTGAAAACCTCGTGAACATGTTCTAATGTTTCCTTTAATGTATTATAATTTTTTGCATAATTGGAGCATTCTTGATCCATGAAATAAGGGGGCAGAGCCCCACCATTGCTGTAGAAGTGGTAAGAATTGATAGTGTTTGAACCATATGGATTTGAACTTGAAGGAGGGTCTATGCAATTGATCTGGATTTTTATTATTTATGCTAATGGTCCTAGCCTAAGAATGGTAAAATTTCTAAAGAGATGTCAACTTTTACTAATGTCCAGTATGGGGAAATCAAGAACTTGTCTAGAATTGGTGTTGTCATAATAGTGGTTTTACAATTCACGGGAAGGAACAAATTTTAGCTGAAATCACATATTTTTAGAAAATATAATGTTTTAAGCCTTAAAAAGTTCCATTTTAAGGATTCCAATTGAAGAGGTTTGATCAAATCACCTTAGATCAAACCCCCTTGGATAGAACCTTGCTAGTTTTAAACCATACCTATAAATGCGTCTCCTTTACACCTATCAAAATGCTGATAAAAAATCACTTTTGATTTAGCTTTTTGGGGATCAAATGAATTCATTTAAAATTTATTTCAAATGATTATGGTATTCCTCAAAACAATCTATCCAATGAATATAATTTTAATATGTTTTGGGTTTTGTTATGTATTTGTTTTAAGTTTTATTAAACATGGCTTTTCATGAAACTAAATTTATCACATTTCTTCACATGTGGAAAAATAGAATATTATCAAAAAAAAATACAAGAAAAATATGGAGTGCACGGATATTGAAGTCCTTGATCCAACAAATAAAATTAAATTAAATTTTGGCATATACAAAAAGAGATTCGCAGCGTTATCTGATGTAGCATTATGCGAATTGTAATTCATTTGACTTTGAAACTTGATTAAAGGAAAAAATATTCAATAAAAACTATCTAACAAAGAGAATTCGACACTCAATATCAAAGTCACAAATCCTAGAGATTTGAAAGAATTATAATTTTATCCTTCATGGAAAAAAAATTATCGTTATACGGTGTGCATCACTTTTTAAAATGTTTGTTTTCTGAAAAAAATCAATTTTGGTGGGAGATGGAAAAAGAAGTGCAATTTCATTCCAAAGATTTTGAAAAAAATATTTTTAGAATCTACAGACAAAATTTTATGAGACTCTAGTTTGCACTATCTTCAAATTCCTCACAGTTTAGCGTATAGGTGCCCAAATGTGAAGATTTAGTTAAAAATAATAATTCCGGTGTCGGTTTGGCAAAATTGTAGAAAACCACTATTATGGGATCACGGGAATCTTTCTACAATTTGGAGGAAATATTTGCACCTATTAGTCCATGTGAAACTTCCATTTCTTGATTCTAGATCAACTAGAGCATTATAATTTATGAAGGAGGAAAAATCTTCCATAGATTTTTGGGGGGGAATAATGCCTCCTTTTTTTCCTTTAGTGAGGTTATAACATTAAAATTGTCTACTAACAGAGTTTTTTGTTTCCATATAAAATTGTATCCCAAAGCCTCTTTTTTGCAAGTTCGAGGATGGACCATACACATCGATCAACCAAAACAAGGTATTAAAGTGGGATACCTTGACAAGCATCTAGTTCTTTTGGGTTAATTTTTCATTTATTATTATGGAATTTGGATTCCACCAAATGGCCATTCCCCTTGAAGCACCTTGAGCTGCTGAGAAAGAGTATTGCTAGCTCGACTAGTGCTTAAAAATTGTGGTGTTCATGTATGCATTTAGTTTGGTGTCTTGTAGGAGAACTATATATGCCCCACAAGCATCAATTTGATGCCTGACGAAGTCTTTATTAGGGAATTAATGCTCATAACATGCCAATATTAGACCTGTTTGGGTTCGATTTCCGAATCTCCCACTCCAGTTTTGGGAACTTTCTAGTTGTTTCAAAGCTATTGACAACGCTGTTGGCAGCTTTTTGAAGGTAGATTCTAGATCTCTCAAGATCTTGGGCATACTACGATGGCTCATATTTTAATTGACTTGGACATCTCCAAACCTCTCCATGGTGATGTGGTTTTGATGGTGGAGGACAAACCTTGGAAGCAACTCTTGGACTATGAGGGGCTCCCTTTTTGGTGCAGGCATTGTTTCTCTGTTGGTCACCTAGCCTCTGGCTGCCCTCTTGCTTGCCGCAAGGGTGCAACCACTTGGTGGAAGAATGCTCTTCTAGACCATCTCACGGTTGTTTCCCCTTCTTCAGATGATTCATTTAAGGAGGGTGACCCTCCCCCTATTGCTCCATTGGTGTTAGAGTCTTTCCTGGCTCCTCTTCTGGCTTGCCCCTTTGTGGAACCTTTTGCTGTCGCTGTGTCGTCAGTTCTTGCATGTTGCTCAACGCTTAATTTTGCTGGTCCTATGATTGCTCCTGAATCCTCTTCTGGTTTGCCGGCTCTTTCACCGTGCGATGCCTCCTTGCCTAGGGTGGCTATTGCAGATCCGCTCCTCTTGCCTCGCTCGGTGGATTTTGATTCTGAGCCTTCACGGTCTGGCCAATGAGGAAGATGAAGGGTCTCCCGAATCGTTGCTTCGCCGGGGCCTTAGGTTTTGGGTGTTAGATTGATCCCCTCACGGTTGCAGGGTGGTCTAATCTTTTCATTGTTCTACAATGTCGATCAAGCTGTCTCTATTTATTTTTCTCCTAGTTGATTGGTTTGAATATGTTTCCTCTGGCTCTGGGCTCTTTGTGAAGGTTTAACACCTTGTAAAAATCTTGCTTATCTTAATAAAAACATGTCCGTAGGGTTATTTTCATTTCCTTCGAGGAGAGCGTCACGCTCTCTTCGATCAAGTGTTTTATTGAAACTATTAAATAGCTATATTTTAATTCCAAATAGGAACAAGGTTAAATTTTCATAAAATATTTTGATTGAAACATTTTTTATCAAAAAAAAATTGACTTTGAACAAAAGTGTTCCAATTGAAACATTTTTGCCTAAAATATCTATGTGACAACCTATGTGACATCTTAACCCCTCTTTTGGGGCAAATTCAACAAAAGTTCAACTTCAACTCTTAATTTTTCCAAGAAAATGTACTTTCATTAAAATATAAAAGTATCTTTTTATAAATCTTGGAGTCTAAAATTTAAAAACATATAAATTTATATTTTGACTAATTTTAATATATTTTTTAAAATTTACTACAAGTAGGTTATTATAATCAAGCATAAAGCTGATTGTAAATTCCTAAAAAATATAATGTGCACCAAAGGATAGAATCTTCTCCAATAAGGTATTTTTTAAAACGAAAAAAATTCAAATAAAATCTAATGTCCCATGAAAACTATGGCATTCTAATTAAGTTGGACTTAAAAAATTAAATATTCATTGAATTTATTTTTTTGAATTATGCATTGAATTTTCAAGTTACCTACATGGGAAAAATAAGAGAAAATAATATCTTTTTATGAAGTCCCATCTATCTCACTTCAAAAATAATAATTAAGATTCTTCTCTTAAATTTATAAAATATATATCCAACTATTTTTTCATAATTTTGAAAAATTATAAACATAAACTTCACTAATAATTTTATATTGTATTAGTTCACATCATTTTAAAGTTCAAAATATAAATGTTAGTTTTAGGTAGTCTAGATTGAAAATTTGTAATTGTGTTGGTTGTTCCTAAATGAATGTGTGACATGATTCTAAACTTACTTGACAAAGATAAAGGACTTGTTAGTTTGTGGAGCTTGATGATGCTCCAATGTTAAATTTTGGCCACTTTAGAAGCCATTTTTTACCCCCAAATTAATAAATGGGGCAGCGTAAGGTAGGGGTTGAGGGGGCAGGCGAAGCCCCTCCTATAGGGTATGAGGAGACCACCCCCTATTGGGGGTTTGGGAGTAGTTTCCATGGTGGGGGATACTAGGGGAAACACCCCCAGTCAAGGGCTCGAGGGAAGCACCCTTGAAGCAAAAATTGCCCAATTTTATTAAAGGAAATTTGCAAATAATTCTCGTTGAAATTTAGTTTGTAACTACCCATAATAAACAATTTATTTGCTACAAATTGAAGGTGAAATGTTGTTTGGGTGAAAGTGTATGCATTGAGTTAGTTACATGTAGTAGCACACAAGTTGAGAAAGTAGAGTTCAGTAATCTCAGTTTTACATTGGGAACACATAACAACACATAGTGCATTGAACACATACTACAAATGTTGAAGTTATACACAATAGTAGTCTTTGTTGCAGGTTAATGTGATTGTGTTCTCTATTTTGTTGAAGATTTAATAAAATTAAATAGCTATTTGTGGATGTAGCCAAAATGGTGAACCATATTAAAATTGTTTTATTTGTGAATTTGTTTTGTTCCATCATTTAATTTATGTATCTACATTGGTTAATTATTTAATTAATTGCTCCATCCTACTTGAAAATCCCAACAGGACTATGAGAATCCTTGGTGTGAAAGCAAGGGGCTACCCATACATATACGATACAAGAATAAGCAATATAGGCTCAAAATTCTAATAGAAGTAAATAAATTATATTAAATAATGCATCATTGGATTTATATTAGAATATCAATCCTATATCAAACCTAAAAAGTTAGTAAAATGAAGAACTCTAAGCTAATCAAGGGTTTTTAAAAGATGGTTGATAGATAGGATGGATGAATAAGCACCAAACCCTAACAAAAAAGATAGACAATTAAAGCAAACTGGCACAAAATAAAGATAAGCTCTAAAAGTGAAGTGAAATTTAAAAATGAACATATTTAAACACCTAATGTTATTTTTTAATTTGTAGAGTGAAGACAGGTTGTGTGTAGGATCAATTGGGTTTGCCAAAAATGTTGAAAATCAAAATTTCTAGGGTTTAATAATCCAATAAAATATATTCATGTATAAGCACAATTTATCTAAATTGATAATGAATTGAATATTGATAATTTGGTAATTTGTAATGGAAAAAAAATTTAAATAAAAATTAATTATACTAGCTCAATAACTAATGAATGCCAAGAAGATAAGGTTCTAGGTCTTGTATTGTTGTCAAAACTTGGAAAATAACACATCTCTATCAATATAACTACTTGTAATGTTTTGCTAGACCTTTGTCTTGTCAAAGGACAAATACATAGCCTTGTGGACTTGTAAGTGACTACAAATATATCCTTGTGTTATGGGTTTGTCGATGTGATTTGTAAATGTCTACTTTGTAACTTTACCTCATATTTTTTCCATTCCTCTACTTTTTTGAGAATTAGGGACTTGTGGTATTGAAAATACCTTTTTAGGTTTTTCATACAACTGAATTATGAGAGAAATGTACCTTGATCAAGCCCTTGAAATTGAATAATATCAAAACAACAAGAAAGCATCTAAGATACAAAATCATTACCCTTTTTGTTGTACTAGATTGAAGAGTATTACTATTAATAACTAACTAGAATGATTAATCTTTCAAATGTGTGTAGATTCTAGGATGTGACAGAGATGATTAGGATGAATGCATTAAATGTCTATAGATACTAGCACATAACACTAAATTGCATCAAGAGTGGGTCTAGTTGGTGAAATTTGAATTTGAAATTAGAAAGGACATGTTCACAATCATGGGGTTGACTCTATATCCATAGACTTGTTCTAGAATTGAATAACACCTAGATCCAAGTGACAAATGACTAAATGGAGGTAGGTGCATAGATAGATGTGATAAACAACTAGTAAGATGAATGTATAAGAACGTGTATAAAAGGTTAAGTTCGGGCTAAATGTCTATGTGTATGTATATATGACAAACAACTAGTAAGATGAATGTATAAGAGCGTGTATAAAAGATTAAGGTCAGGTTAAATGCCTTTGTGTATGTATATGTGGATTAAGAGGGTACAATAATGAACCAAACTTTACACAATATCATACCATTAGTCATTATGTATGTGCATTCAAACATCACCTCAAACTAAGCACAAAACAAAATGAAAAATGACATGGATATATAATTAATAGTGAGAAATATGTAGAGTTTAAAAACAGGGCTTTGAATGCAATTTAGAATTACGAAACAGTTTTTTAATAACACCTTTTAAAAAAATGCAATGCCATCTACTATGACTATGGTTGAATCGGCTTATTTAATTATGTCAAGGGATGGAGAAAATTAAAATGTAACTTAATACAGAAGTAGAAAAATGCCTATGCTAATACAATACTTTAGTGAGAGTTGTCCTCGACACTGATCCTTGAATGGTCGGCTGCAGCATGCTGCGCTCCATTAAATTATCAATATACTGGACATTTCTTATACTTCTTTATTTACAAGTATTCTGTCAAACATGTCCTGATATGTCATTCCACAGTGGTGAACCACAATACTAGAAATCTAGTCCCCTTCTTAATCCACTCCAACCTATTTGTGGGTGAGCTATACTTAATACAATTACATATGTTGAAGTATTTTGTTGTTATAATCACTGAATGATACCTCACCTGTCCTCCATTTCTGATGGACCATTTATATTTAGCTTGTTTTGGTCTGGAACTTATTTGATCAAATAATGACTATCATTGTGATTAATTTGACTCCTAGCTAAAACAAATTCTCGAGGATCTGAAATCAGGAATCTTAGACCTCAGAGTTATAAATATTTTGGCAAGCCTTTAGGATGGTAAGGCATTTGATATTTGAGGTTTTGCTTCTGTTAGCTCGTATGAACTGGACTTTTGGAGTTACTATGTAGGTCAGCAGCTATTTCAGCATTAGTAATGGAATGAAGAAAGGTCGTCCACTGAGCTTCCCCCTCATCCTTGTGACTGCCATCTTCACTTGATTTATTTGAATCATCTTCCTGAGATTCTCTTTCTGTTCAGTTCACTTTTCTTCTGTGATATATTCTTCAAAAGCTACAGAAAGTGAATTTACGGTGTCTATCATATAGCTTTTCCCCAGTTGTATTTGAATCTATAGCCAACTGAGATCCAGAAAATGATTAAAAACCATCAATCTCTAGCTGGAAAATCAATTCCCTGTGGATGTATCTTCTGAAATTGATTCACGCCGATATGCGCCTTCAGAAACTACTGTGGTGGAGACCGGAAGACACTGAAAATCGTCTCAATTGTCTTCTTCATTATCCAGACTGTTTTTACCATATGGGAGGTGGAAATGATGGAGTCCAACTGTGAAGGCATCTCTGTTTTAGCTGCTGATGACTGCACACCCAGTTTTGGAGCAGGCAATGAAAGAGGCAGAGTAGTTGCCAAATTTGACGTGGGCAATTGAAGCTCGATGTAACCTGCATAGGAAGAACAACTATTAGATGCAGCCTGTGGCCACCAACGCACAACATTAAGTATATTTAGAAAAAAACAATTGATTCATGCTCCAGAATTCTAATGATTTTCATGCTATTTCTGTATGTTTCCATAAGTTGCAATCAACTCTTTTAAATGCTTTGTTTTAGATATGACAGGAACTTAACATGCTCAATGGTATTGAAGTGGGAAGAGCAATAGTTATATTGGATATTGAAGTTTCTTTCGACGAGATAGATTATTTATATTTTACCAAAATGTGAAGGCCGGATTTAGCTAAAAATATCAGCAAGAGTGAAATTGAACGGATATTCTGTAGCTCATCCTCTTCAATATTAAATTCTAGTTTTTCCTGTTAAAAAATTTAAAAATAAAATGAGAACCAGGCTTAATTGACCATATCTGTGAATTTCCTTCAGTTTCTACTGGTGGATATAAATTGTTTGTAGAAGAAAATTGTGGTGGAATTCACACTGGCTTCAAATAAACTGTATATAAAGAAAAAGTTTTAAATTTTCACCAACAAATGAAGAAAGAATAAGTTCAACGAGAACAATATAAGCCTAATTAGGTCTCTATATCATAATTTTATATCTTCATTGTAAATCTAAAAAGAAATGCATCGATTAATCAATGCCTGTGTGACTCTTGGGACTTCTCCGCAACATCTCTTTGCAGTATAGTCCAGCCACCTCAACTTGAAAAATATCAAAATGCACTAATATCCGTCAACTTTTGAATCATTTATTTTATGTCTTTTGAAAATGCAGTGAGATCCAAAACATACCTGCATATTTGGATCTCCAAGGGTTTTTTGAAGATGATTGATGCAAGGTTTCTGTACAACACTCTAAATGTTTTCTTTGGTGTCGTGTTCATCCGCAGAATACTTAACAACTAGAAGTAATCTTGTCAAACTTATCATTATTCCCAGCAGGAGAGTTAATTTCTCAAAGAGGTCCTTATCGTTGTTCACTGGTTTCTCAGCCATTAAGTATTTCAAAGTACTGTGGACAATCTTGTGGAATGGTTTTCCCCAGAGATACTTAAAATAATTTCTATCTGATTCCTGCTATATTCATCCAAGCAAATTTCATCTGTACTCACAAAAAGTAAAAGAAAAAACAAGTAGGTAAAGGTAATTAGAAAGAAAGAAATATTCCATCATAATATTTGTGCAGAGATAGATAACCATTTAACCATAGAATCGATATTTCCCAATAGATTACAAGTTTAATATCCAGGAATTCATATCATTTATATCCCTCTATAATAATCGTGCTAATAACTTGAAAACATGTATTCATAGACATTTTCTCTTTAAAGATTTGGCTAAATGATGCAAGAGCATTTGGGGTATTAGTAATCTTGCATTAAAAAATTTTAGTAAATTTTGGTGTAATATTTTTAATTGATGTTTTGGTGTATTTAATTGGTTTTCTTGTTCAAAAAATCAAAATTAATAATTGAACAATTTTGGGGTTGCAAATTGCATTAGAAAATGTGCTAGAAGTTGCAATTTAATTGTCAAATTGCTAAAAATCAAACTTGGGCATGGAATTCTTGGATGTTATGGAATTTTGAATTTTATTTAATTTGTTTTATTGCTTCACGCAAAAATGAGACACCCATGATGCATTTGACTGACAATTTTGAATTTTGTATTCCTATTTGTGAAATGAGAGATTGAATGCACCAGTTAGTGGAGGTTGTGCAAACATCCATTGGGGAGTCAAAATGTATAATATAAAGATTAATTATTTTTCCATGGGCATGGGTGGAAGAAGTTTTTAGTTGCAGGAGTTAGTGGGGAGAAAGGAAATTCATTTTAGACTTGGTTGTTTTGATTTTTGGTTCTAGAATTGGGGAGGTGAGGAAAGAGGGTGTAGCCTTTCCTGGGAAGAGGTTTCAGACCTTGTGGTTGGAGGTTAGAAGTGTTAATGAACAACAAAGAACTTTGGATAAGGTGTGGTTCAATGTGCAGTTGATTTTCTAGCAAAAGGTTGCAGGCAGGAGAAGAATGAAGTTGCAAGAAGAAGAGGTATTGAAGAAGGCTACTGTTTGTTTTAAACTTCTAAGTTTGATTTAGATTTGTTTCCCATCAGTCCAGAGGGATGCCATGATTGTATTTCAGTTTGAATTTGAACCTTTGTACTCTAGATGATTGTTGAGCAATAGAAAATTGTATATATGTTGATTTTTGATGTTGTTAAATTTAATTTTTTTTTTAAATTTTGTGTCTGAATTTGTGTGTTGAGAGTTGTAGGAGCCCTTACATTAGGAGTTCACCATTGTGCAAGGAGAACAGCCTATGTGAGGCAGTTTGCACCAGGACCTGCAAATAGATAATGAAGTTAGAGGATTATAGTGTGTAGGAAGATTGTCGAGCATGAGGTAGTCTATACTTGAGAGGTTGAAGATTAAAAGTGTGTGGAAAGTGTTTGATGAAATTCCAAAGAAGAAAGGAAAAAAGTTTATCATAGTTGTATATGTAGGTGAACAAGGAGGATAAAATCTTGTAGAAATATGCTTTGAGGAAGGCATAGAGAAAGAGAGTGAGAAAGAAGAGAAAAGTGTAGCAAAGGTTGAGAGGCAAAAAGAAGGTGCAACGATTAAAGAGAAAAATGATGTTGCAGTAGTAGATGATTGTCCTTTGGAGGGCTTAAAAGCATTGAAAATGAAATTGCAGCTGAGAGTGAAGGTGAAGAAGTTATGACAACAAATAGTGGCAAGGAAAAGGTTATAGAGAAAGAGGTAATGCATAACATGTTTCATTTTTATGATAAATATGAAAGTGGATTTTGTGTAGATGAAAAGATTGTAGTAGATAGTGAGAAGACAGATGTTGCAGTGATATTAGAGGAACATGTGAAAATAGAAGTAATGACTTATGTTTTTGAATTTTATGAAGATGAAAATAAAGATGATTTGCACGTTGAGATGAAAAATCTAGTGAGTGTAGAAAGAGAAAAAGAGATGGTACAAAGAGATTTTGTTAGTATTAATTTGTATGCAGGGAAATATTTGAATGATGTTGCAAATTGGTGTGTGGATAGTGCACATGTGCTTGTAGAAGCTATAGAGGATGTTGCATGTAAAATTTGGTGGAGGTGGCTTGTCAGTGGTGGGTCAAATCCCATGAGTAGAGAGAAGAATGCATGGTATTAGGAGGAGAGGGATGATAGATGGTGGATACAAGTCCATGAGAGGATAGAAGAATGAAGTGCACGATTGTTGGAGGATTGTGAATGTTTTGATGAGAAGTTGGAAGAGGAGAAATAAGAGGTATTAGAATCTCAATATTGGAGTATGCTACAAGTTGCTTGCAACTGTACAGAGTAGTTCTACTATTCAACTCCATTTTGTGAGCCTATGCTCACAAACTTTCTACTTAGCGTGTCTGATACAGGAGCATCCAAAGGTACTAGTAAAATTTGATATGTTTTGATATATTTAATTGATTTTCTTGTCCAAAAAATAGAATTAATAATTGAAAAGTTTTTGGATTACAAGTTGCATTGAGAAACGTGCCAAAAATTACAATTTAAGTGCCAAATTTCCAAAAATAAAACTTGGGTGTGGGATTTTTGGATGCTATGGAATTTTAAATTTTATTTAATTTTTTCTATTGCTTTAGACAAAAATAGGATGCCCATGATGTGCTTGATTGACAATTTTGAAATTTGTATTCCTATTTGTGAAATGGAAGATTGAATGTGCCGATTAGTGGAGGCCTGACTTCTTGAAGGTTGTGCAAACATGCATTGGGGAGTCAAAATGTGTAATTTATGAATATTAATTGCTTTTTCAGGTAGGGGCATAGGTGGAAGAAGTTTCTAGTTGTAGTAGTTAGTGGGGAGAGAGGAAATTTATTTTATACTTGGTTGTTTTGATTTTTGGTTTCATAATTGGGGAGGTGAGGAAAGAGGTGTATCATTTCTTGGAAAGAGGTTTCAAAAGTTGTGGTTGCAGGTTGGCGGTGTTAATGAGCATCAAAGAACATTGGATGAGGTTGGTTCAATGTACAATTGATTTTCCAACAGAAGGTTGTAGGCAGGAGAAGAATGAAGTTGCAAGAAGAAGAGGGATTGAAGAAGACATACCAGTGGTTGATTTTGCTATTTGTTTTAGAATTCTAAGTCTGATTTAGAATTTTTTCCCATTAGTCCAAAGGGCTGCCATGATTGTATTTCAGTTTGACTTTGAACCTTTGTAATCTTGATGATTGTTGAGAAAAAAATTTGCATACATGTTGCTGATTTTTTAAGTTAAATTATTTTTTTTAATAATTTCTTGTGTATTGGAAGTGCGTGTTGAGAGTTGCAGGAGCCTTTACATCACTAAAATAAGTTCTAGATGATAGGGAATAAATCAACAATAATCATGCAAGCAAATAATGTTTACAAGAAGAAATGTTACAAACCAATACATTATGTTAACAATAGAGCCACAATGTTTTCCATAATAGTAGTGTTCATATGTCGACTTCACAGAGTTTGATTGGCTTTGTGTAAATTGGTTTAGTAGTGTTCATATGTTCACTCATGCAGTGTTTGGTATCTCTTATCTTGACCTACATTTCTTGGAGATTGGTTGATTTTAGAGTAGACACCAGTCCATCTTCGATAGAGTTTACAACTTCTACATGCTTCAAGATTTCTTCATCATCATGTTCCCATCATCAAGGGACATCTTTTCAAAAGGTCTTAAATCCCTCTCTTTCTCTTTTTTGGAAAATTTTTGTTCCCATTGGGTTTTCTCCTCTTTCTCCATTTGTGAGAGAATGCATTGTACATGGGTACCTAACATGGCCTCTAGCCGGGACCCATTTCTATTTGTTTACACTTCTGTGATCTCCCCAAGTATCACTTAAGGGGGGTGTTAATGTGAATAATTTATCTATACACTATACTTAAGTGTACTTAGAAATTGATGAGGTTAGACAACATTTGTCTAACTGAATGTGCAACCTTTTAGACCTCTAGAGGTTACCAAGTTATTTGGTAAACCTCATACACTACCTTTTTGAGGTCGGAAGACTTTCCATCTCACCTCAAAGGTCACTCAACACTTGGCATCAAGGTTGATGACTTGGTCAAATAGGTTGTTGGTTTGCACACTCCAAGTGTTCCTAAGGTTGACACGTATAAGACACAAGTGTCTACCCATTTGTATCACATCTTAAGGCACTTGTCAATCTTCCTCATAGGTGGATTGTCTCTTTATTGCTTATATATACAAGGCTCTGTACACATTATAATTTGGGTTGTTTAAATACAATATTGGACATTGTTCATTGTGCTTGTTTCTCATCTCCATAATTTCCTATTTCTTATACCCGATAACGGTATGCACCATTCATGGAATGATCATCCAACACCAATCAAATGACATGCAAGACAATGCCATTACTGGTTTTAAAAATAACTCTCATCCGCAACTCAGAGATCTTTCCATGAAGGCCATTTGTCGCATCCTGAATTTTAGGCATATAGGTGTGTCCATCACTCACCCTCACAATCATCCAATGAGTTTAGGAATGTGAGCCAAATGGTGTCTTTATTAGGAAGGCAATAATCATTTTTGGGGAAAGCTCTATACTTTCCTCACCTCGCCCTATGCAGATATAATGAAATTGTGATGGATAATAAGGTTTGCATGGGTTTGAGATCACCTGTATATCTCCCTTCTCAGATCGTGCCACTCTTCCACTGATAACAATGATACCATCTCTCATGTCACATTAATGGCCAAGTTGGTCGTTCATCAGCCAAGGTATTTCCCTCATGGTAGACGTGGGATATTTTATAATTATCAAAACTACTTAGATGGGAGGAAATTAGTTTGAGCCATTTTCTTAATGACCAGCTTGGAGAGTGATTATTGTGTATTACATTCACTATGTTTAGTGAGTCCCCTTCTAGGTGAATATTTCTACAATTTAGCTTTCATCCCATTTCCAGGCCAAGCAATTTTGCTTGGTACTTTGCTTCATTATTTGTGGCTCTTCCCAATTTCTTGGCTGCAAACATCCTGACATTCCCATTATAGTCCTAGATCACACATCTCGCTTCAGGAGATTGCTCTGAGAAGCACTATCGAAGTTTATCTTCACCCGACCTTCTTCTAGTCAGACCCAGGAGACATCCTGTTTATCTTCACCCAACCTTCTTCTGGTGGGACCCGAGAGACATCCCTTCTTGAAGAAATAGCACAATCAACCTGCTTCACCCCATGAACGGGTAAGTTTTAAAAAATATTTCTAGTGAATATGATTGACCAAAAAAATATGGATGTTAATAGAGGGATTTTTAGGTAGTATGAAGGTGAACTATTATTTTTCCATTTTTTTTTGGAATATTTTCTTACATTGCTTCCATATGCATTATCTTTATAAGTTAAGTTATAAATAGGTAAATTAAATAATAAAGGTGAACTATTATTTTGTAAAATTTATATTCTTAATTGAAAATTAATATTTTTATATTAAAATAGCATTAATGATAATTAAAAAAAAAGTAAGAAATATTTTTTTAATGTTTAATAATATATTTATATAATATTATTTTATAAATTTAAAATGTATAATTATAAAATCAATATTTTTAATTTATATTTTGATTTTTCAATATTTTACTAATATTATTATTTTTTACTTATAAAAATATTTGAGTTAAACTACATTTATTTATTTGAGTTAAATTTATATTTTAATTTTAAAAAATATTAAAATTGTTTTAATGGTAATTAATAAAATTATAAAAGAAACTTTTATTAAATGTTTTATAATGAATTTAGATAATATTATTTTATATATCTAAAATATACAATTATAAAATTAATATAATTTATATTTATAATAATACTATTAATATACAAATTAAAAAATGAAACAAACATATTTTATTTATTATTTAATCTTGAATTTTTAAAATTTAAAATTTATACTTATATCTCGTAATCATTATGAGTCATTTTATGTTTAAATTTTTTATAATCAATCAATCAAATTACAAAGGCTTTTGAAAAAAAAATTACTCATCAATATTTTACAATATTTATTTTGATAAACAAACTTAACTTCAACTATGTCAATCATAATTGTGTTTAGTATGAATCAAGCTCGAGGTCAAAGTCAACCCTAACAAATATAACCAATTTAAACTATTGTCATGACTCATCCATCAACTACACAACAAATAATTGTGTTACAATCACACAAAAATAGTACTTGTCATTGTGTGGCTACAATATATATGACTTGCAAGAATCTATTATTTCAAACTATTATATGACTTTCCCCTAATTGATATTTCACAAATAATCTATGAACTAACCAACAAATACAATTACTACAATACTAAGGGAAAGGCACCGGTGTGGGTAGGGTAATGTTGAGTGAGGGGTTTAGAGTCGTCTTTTTTTTTTTTCACACATCCCTTCACAGTCTAGCTGGCATCCGCCCATTTTTTTTCTAGCAAAATTTGTGCCACATTTTTCAATGTTTTCGGACCATTTATCAAAAACCACAAAAAAAGAGCCAAAATGTGTCATCGACAGAAAGTGGGTCACTAGGTCATGTATTATTGGTATGCTGATGTGGCATCACATGATTGGTCAGTTTGTGTACTTTTTGGATTCAAGTGTTTTACAATTAGATATTAAACTTGTAAATTTATTGGATTTTTTATTACTGAGGTTGTCCAGAACTATACCCACATCCTATACCCACAATCGACTCCTTTGCTTTAAATAAACAAGTATTTACCACTATATCACTTTAAAATATCTATATTAAATACATGTAAACTCACTTCATTTACAAATTTTTAAACCTTTAAATATTTTATATGTCAAACTTTTAATATCATTTTAAAAAAAATCTCTAAAAAATAAATATGAAAAATATAAAATCATTTAAATATTAAAATTTTAAAAACACACATGAAAAAACCATACATTTTTATTATTAAGAAAATAAAACAACCTATATAAATAAACTTCAATCTAAGTTTGCCCTAATAACATTTACTATCTCCCATAAAAATAAACTCGTGGAATTTAAAAGAGTTTACCATTGATCATCATAAAAGTGGGGAAGTTTAATCTCCAAACTTCCAAACTTGAGTGCAGCTCTGGAAACTCATCACCAAACACGAATGTGTCAAATTCAAAAAAAAAAAAAAGAGTACATTAATTCTCCTACTCATAAGTCACGCACCTCACCTTCAATCTCTCTTTTTTCCACCACTGCCAGGAAGAAGACTCGTTGACATTCACTGTGGGCCCTCTATTTGCATGCATGGATAGCGAAATTCTTGTGGATGCCAATGAAAGGGGCGTAGCTACAGTCCCTCTATTCGCAGCTGGGATAGGTTGCCAATGGTATCAGGAGGTTATTTAAATTTTCACGTCCAGAATAAATGTAATAGTTTGTTGAAGCTAGGAGGGAGGTGAATTAAATTTTTAGTCCATTTCATATTTAAATCGTGCAGCTGTGATAGGTTGCCAATGGTATCAGGGAGGCTATTTAATTTTTCACACGCATTCAAATTTAAACTCTGCAGCTGTGATAGGTTGCCAATGGAATCAGGGAGCTTCTTTAAAGCTGCACAGTAACTCAAGTCTAAATGCTGCAGCTGTGATAGGTTGCCAATGGTATCGGGGAGTCTCTTTAAATTTGTACACCAACTCAAGTCTAAATGCTGCAACTGTGATAGGTTGCCAATGGTATTAGGGAGGCTAGTTAAATTTGTACAATGACACTCTAAGACCTGTAACTGTGACGGATTGCCACGTATATTAGGAAGTGAATATAGGAACTTGGAAATAATATCGTTGGCTGCCTCCATTGGAAAGTGAATATTGGACCTTGGGATTCTCATGGCAAAGCCATACTTATCCAGAACACTGACGCCACGTGACTCCTGACATAACCGGGCACATAACCGTAACCATCTCAAACTTGGAGGAAGCGTGTCTTCTGTGATGCCGTCAATGAGCAAATTTTCGAAGTGAAGAAATCGAAGACCAGGTCTGCACAACGTTTCAAGCCTTTGCCAACTGCCTCCATTGAGTCGAAGGCGAGAGAAATTGATGTTATTGGACACGGTGTTTAAATGAGCTTTTTCCCATAGTCGGGTACACTCTTTTTCTGCGATGGTTCGCCCCATATCTCGCAAATGGTCATGCATACCAAATACACCTTCGTTGTCAATCTTTATCAGTAACTTCAGGGAAAGATTAGATATAGCTGTGTGTACCATCCTGTACAAAGATTTCCAGAAAACAATTGGATATTTTTTGTGTTCTCCTATAAAAAAGCAAGCGATGTCCAGAAATATTTCTTTTTCCTCTTCACTAAGAGCACTATAACTGATGTAGAGTGTTTTGTGAATGTCGGGGTTTAGAGTAATGTTGTCAACAGCTTCCGTCCAGCAACCTCTGTCATTGTGCTTATCATACAAAAAGGCTCCAATCACTTCCAGTGAGAGAGGATGCCCCTTACAAGCTTCCACTATTCTTTTCGACAGATCCTCGTGAGTAGGGCTTGGAGATGCTCTCAGAAAAGCGTGCCAACTGAATAACTGGAGACCTTTATTTATCTGCAATCCACTCGTCTCGTGGATACATTCAGCTAAGACTCCCGCACCATGGAGAATGTGCTTGTCTCTAGAAGTAATAATAAGTCTGCTACCAGGGGCCAGCCAATCCCCAACCAAAGCATTCGATTGCTCATTAGCATCCACATCATCTAAAATGAGAAGCACGCTTTTTTTTTTCAAACGATCCCTCAACAAAGATTTGCCCTCATCAACACTGTCCACTTCTCCACCATACATGCATAAATCCTTCAGAATTTTTTTCTGCAATTTTGCGAGGCCCATGGAGTCTGCAGCAGTGGCGCGGACATTAGCTACGAAGGAAGCAGCGTCAAAAAGACAATAAACTTGGTTGTAGAGGGCCTTGGCAAGTGTGGTCTTGCCAATGCCACCAATACCCCATAATCCAGATTTAACCACACCTTTCTCTGAATTGAGCTTAAATTTCTGAATGAGATCCTGGGTGAGGGTTTCCATTCCGACAGGGTGCTTGGCAACCTCTAACGGCACTCTGTCCAATGTCTTGATTACGTCATTCACCACCCTCTTCACAAGCTGAGCTTCGAAGCTGCACATGGCCGATTTAGTAATAATCAATTAGAGAGATGCAAATTAACCCTCACAAACGACCAGCGCAGGTCAATAAAAACTGCAAAAGTGCTAAATATTATCATCATTCTACATATATGAAGAGTTGTCCATTAGTTGGAAAATAATAAAATATTATTACATATTAATAAGATTTAGTAATAATCAATTAGAAAGATGCAAATTAACCTTCACATTCAGATCAGAAAATCATCTGAAAACAGAGTGAACAGCAAGCAGTAATATTATTCAACTGTCTTTTTAAACACTGCTGCAAAGATCTCTATATAAAAGAGATTTTACAAGCGAACAGGCTAAGGAAAAATAAAGCTAAAACAAAACTACGCAGTAGCAAAATGCTGTTTCTATATGCTTTAAAATTGAAACTGCTTTATAAAAGGAAAAAAAAGAAAACATCGAAATAATTGATCATGCAATCTTCGGTCTCCAAAAGCGTAGGGAAAACCCTCAATTGTCGTTCATGATCCAATTGTTGTTTACTCCTTGTTCACCTGACCCCCAATAACCGTTTACATTTTAGTCATTACATTGTTTTAATTATGCCAATAAAAATTTACAAATTACACCAATATATGTTCACTACTGAATGTGTAGTTGACCAAAAAAATAAAACACATTGAAAACTATTGAAAACACTTTGTGGTTTTTTATTGGTTGTCTAAATGAACAGGTACTGGGGAAGTGGTAAAGATGTAGGGGACGGAGGTTTAAAAACACCTTTTTTGAGCACCTTTCGCTTTACAGGTTCTACAAGGCGCGTTTTAAATACCCAGAAGCCAATTTTTTCTTTTTAAGGTCCCAACTCGCTTACGAAGAAGCCCAAAAAAATAAAATTGAAATCAGACTTATTTTGCACTCTGCAGGAATGCGCGAAGTTAGCCCTGACAGCTACTGGTACGTTTCCCCTACATAGTCTACATATGAATACTTGTTCAAAAGTTGGAAAATAATAAAATATAATACAATTAAAAAAATAATTCTTAAAAAATTAAAAAGTTCTATATACTTTTTAATCTTATGTGTGAAAGAACAATAAACTTAAAACTATTAAATTAGTTAAAATTTCATTTATAAAAGCCATATTAAGATTGATTAAAACGGCGGAAATCTAAAAATCTCTCATCTAATTTTCGTTTGAATACATCTTCAAATAAGCAATAATGTTTATTTTACTAGATTGAAAAGAAAATAAATTTAAATTTATTTTACCTTAGAAATAAAAAAACAAAATATATTCAACACACAATGAAAAAAAAGGAGAATAGATGCTGTTGTAAATATCAGATAAATTTGTACACAGCAGTTAATATAAAAATACACATCTTACGTAAACCAAAAACCGATCACATCAAATTACAGTCAAAAGGTATGTTGAAGGCCCAATACCGGACGGTCTCATGTGCCTTCCGTCAAGGGTCTATAAAATTTAATGCCTGATAATGTGGGGGAGGTTATTTCGGCGTGGTTTTTGAGGCCTGATAGCGTGTTTCTTTGTCCGCTTACTTCAACAACCAGCATTCATGGTGTCATTTTTTTGAATCCACTCATTCTTTTTGCAGATATTTTCCTCCAGTTTGTAGTGCTCATTTTAGGCAGGAATCACCACACATTTTGACATTGCTACAGTGGAATTTTATGGTTTCGTCGGCTCAGTGGGTATTTTGTTGGGTTTTTTCCCTCTTTTATAATTATTGGACTGTATTGGGACACAAAGGATAGAAAAAGAATAATCAAAAGGGTAGATATACACAAAATCATTCCAGACAAGTAGGAAGGAGGCAAAGAGAATATTAAACTAAAAAAATATTGTAATATCATTGTTTAATTTAATGTCTCGAATAATACATAGGTATATTTATAAAATATATTAATTTTAGAATGTTTTCTTCGACACATTTGCTGCATTTCTTGTAATAGTTCTACTAGAAAAATATGACAAGATTCTAAATTTGTTGCATCTCTTGTAATAGCTCTATTTGTGTTTACATATGGGTTTGAACAATTCATTAATGAATAACTAAGTAGATGAAGCTAGCGATAATATATGTTGATGCATTTTAATGCGTAGATCATTTCCCATTTTTTATTTCTTCTTGTCGTCTCTCATTGTTAGTTGTGACTTTATTTACCTTGGATAGGCATTGGTATCCTTTTAATTTTCTAGTCACAAATCAAAACAAATAATTAAACACTTTCCCATTTTAAGCTTCAATGGATGTGGTTCATGATGTCATTGCATACAAGGAATAATACATATTAATTTATATGAATCATGCAACTCACCCCACCTTGCATTCATTGCTAAGGTGTTAAATCAGCTATATAGATATAGTAAGGAAGTTAGTTGCTCTCAAACTAGTGACAACCTTGGGGTTGAATCAACAATATGGGTTTAACTACCAATTTCATGTGTTTGGTTTATAACCCAACCTATAGGAATGCCCTCCTAAGTCTAAGTTGAGCTCAAAGCGTAGGAGAGAAAACCCACTCTTGTAGAGTTGACCTTAAACCCTCCATTGTTTTGTTGATGAACCATTTTCACCCACCTGATGACAACCATGGCCTTGTGAGTGGATTTTGGTTCTAGGAAGTGAAGCAACAATTTTAGGACCCAACATGTACAACCAATCCTTGTTCCATAAGAAATTCCTTTGCACACAAATTTGTCTAACACTCTTGAATTGTTTTGCAATTTCTAAATGATATTTTGTCTGTCCATATCCTTCTCTCATTCTTTTTTTATCATCCATCCAATCTACATATAGTATAGAAATGGTGTAAAATAATGATTTTGTAGGTTCACCCCTCCTAAAAAGAGCATCAACCACAACATCTTTCCTTTCTTGTATGTGATCTCAAAGTCATTTCCAAACATCTTTTTGACCCACTTTTATTGTTGTTTAGATAGTACTAATTTCAAAGTATGGGGAAATAAATAGTTGGTTGGGTATCTTCTAATTCCTTACTAGATCACCAATAATTTTGAATACTTCATCTTCTTCACTATCACCTTTAATGTACAACTTATTTCATCAAAATTATGTCTTCAATTGAATTTGCTATTACAATTAAAGTAACACCATTTGGCCCTTTATCTTCAATTTATTGAGGAGTCAATCTAGTAGGTCAAGGGAATGACTATGTTGAGGGGTTCTTCTCTTTTACATTTATGAACAACTCTTTTATGAGCCCACTTCTTTTCCTCTATTTGTCTTGCAATAAATAGTTGGAAGATAACCAATATTTGAAGAAGTTAATTTGCTTCTCAATTTCCATAAATAATAGGGTCATTGCTTACTTCCATTAGTTCCCACAACTACCATCTCCATATTTAGCAACTCAAGCACTAAATCATGATTGCCTCTACAAATATTCCTCATGGCAACACAACACCCATAGTTTCCACCACAAAATTATTCATCAACTGGGTAATTAATGTTTTTTTTTGTAATCATGTAAATGAACTATTTTCCTTAAAGACTTCCATACTCTATTGCTTTTTGTTTGAATATCAAGAACTTGCCCTATTCGCTTAATAACTTTGAACTTCATGTTTGATCAACAATGTGTTTTTCTAGTATTCCTAGAGACCTTATAGGATAAAAATAAACTAGTCACATGACTTAGCCATATCGTATGCATAAGTATACATTAAGGGGCGTTCACTAAATATCCCTTGGGTTGACTTCTTGGTCTTTTAGATCATAGATCTGCAAACAAGTATATTAGTATTAGATTAAAATGTAGCTACACATGCAAAGTCATATTTATATCCCCAACTATTAAACCCTTTGCAATTTCATACTTTAGATATAACCTAAATACCTAGAATGTGAATAAAGCTTCAAAGGGTGTGCAAACAAGTGTATAGGATCTCAAAGTACTTGGCAAAGGTAAGGATTTTCAAACAAATACAAGATATCAAAGTAAGGGGCATATATTTCTTGCTCAAATCACCGAACAATACAAGATATACATACATATATATGTATATGCGCATGTACACATGTATCCATATACTACATACATGTGTGTAACATCTATTGATCTATAAATTGAGCATAGATGAATTTGAACTATTAAAAGTTTTTATAGCTTTATTTTTTTACTAGATGTTTTGACTATCATGAATTTATTTAATCGATGTGTGCCTTTTTTAATAGAGTGTTTCTAGCTAGATTAATAACTTTCCATTAACCTTTTGACTTTATATTATAACTTGCCTTTTTCACTATTATGTAAGATTAAACAATAGGTGTCCCCGACATCTTTATTTTATTTGTTGCAATGGCTTGACTAAAAAATCTTGAATAACTTTAACTGATTTCCTTTATTGATGAAAATTTAACTAAACCATTTTAACTAATTTCAACAAATTGATCTTTTACAAGATAACTTTTGTAATGTAGGAAATTGTACACCTTTACAATTTCACACTATGTTTGGGCCCCTTAATTAATTGGACTTAATTAAACTTCTAATTTTTCAAATTATGCATTTCAAGGCCTTATTTTGCTTGTTTTCTGAAAGGGGACCCAACATTTAATTGTTGCAATTAATAATTAAAACACATTGGAGTTGTGTGTCTTGGACTTTTGAGTCAGGACCAGTGGGTCCTCCTTAAGTCCTAGGTTCCAAATTTTAATGTGTTTTGGCAATCTTTTAATGATTCAAATTTCATATGTAATTATCGGCTTTTGAAATCTATTTTTTGGGGAATTAGATAAGTTCCTATAAATACATAGTCTTTTTATCATTTGAAATCTAAGAATTAGAAGTTGCATGATCTATCAATCCTATGAGCAAATATTATTGTCAAGAGCATTCAAGAGTAGATTTATTAGCCATTTATTGTGTAGCATTCAAGATCCTATCATCATGCTCAAGCTTATGTGTGTTCATGTCATCTTGTGAAGGCTAATATGCATTGTTGATCCTAAAACATCCAAACATTCAAGTATCCAATAAATCAAGCAAAGCAAGATCAAGTTCTTTGGAGTGATGTGTTAGACTCCAATCCTCTAAGGGAAGCCAAATGTTAAAGGTTTGGTGAGTTGTAGCAAGCAATTGTTCATTCATCATTCCTTCCATTTGTCAATTGGAAATATCTTTCTATCAAGGTTTAATTACCAAACATAGGTTTTGACTAAGACAAACGCCCATTCAAACAAAAAAATCTTCCGTCTTTTTGTATGTGCAGATTATAGGTTGAAGAAGGATTGAAGGGATCTCAAAGGAGCAATTTTGCATTGTTGCATAAGTTATCAACATTGTTGTCAAGGCACAAAAACTCCATTGCAGACTTTATTTTTGACTCTTTGATAGTGGGACCTATTCAAAATAGAAGTTAAGATCCAACATTAGAGGATTGTGAAGTGTTTTTTGGACCCCTAACCAGGACCCATTCACCCTAGCGAAACCTATCCTCCTACAAACCTCGGAACAAATTTTGGGTGTGAGGGTACATGTCCCAACCCTTCTCAGATCTACCTACAATATGTGATTTCAATATTTGTGCTTTTGGGAATTTGCATTTCATGTTCTAGGTCTTGTAATTCATTTAGTTTAAGTGCATCAAATCATATCTATTTAATTCCAAATCCCCACATTTTCCTAAAGGAGCTAAGATATAGGTCCAATTGGCTCACCTTAGGGTTGAAAGTCAATCCTTCCACCTTGTCATCTTGGTTCCCAATGAGATTTGTGGGTAAAGATACACCTTTAGTTCTTGAGTTCATTGCATGAAGGACCTAGGACACCTTTTTGGTCACCCCTTTTTCCCTATGTTTCATTTTGATGAACGACATTGTGCATTATATACCTTCGAAAAATTGAAAGTCCTTCAAACCCTAGGTTTAGATTTGCATTGCATTATTTTTCATTCTTCATTTAGGGTTAGATCTTGCATTTTTGCATCATTTTAAACTCACAAAAATCCAAAACATTGCATGCATTATGCATATTAGTGTGTTTCAGTTATTTAGATCAAAATTTCATCCAAAATTGCATTAAAAAAGTTATCATTTTCTCATACATTGTCATTCAAATTGCATTTACATGTTCATCAAATTTCTAGAAAAACTATTATTGAAGGATTTGGTTGCGGTTAGAACATGGAGCTAAATATCAAACTAAACACTTAGAATTTAATTTCTCAAACCCCGTCCAAGGACCCATTTGCCCAAGGGTGAACCTATCCGTACAAGCAATTTTCTAAAATTTTTGCACATTTATCTATCTATTTGCTTCAATTTCTTTTACATGCAGATCTCTACTTTAGTTTCAAAAGTTGCATATTTTTATAGCTTTGCATTTAGCTCAATTGGTGAAAGTCGTGCATTATGTGAAATCAAAATTGACATTCAAAAGTAATCATTTTAAGATTTCTACATTTAAAATCAATCAATTATCATATATCATATCTAAAAATTGCATTACCTTGTTTAATAATTGCATTGTGTTTCCCATTTCTGCATGTTTACTATCTTTATTTAGTGCCCTTTATCTATTTCGGAAACACTTTTGGTTTGGTGAAACTTTTTTGAGTATTACAACCTAGTGTCCTACTGCTAATACTTCAGTGAGATGCAGTTCTAGACTCATGGCATCCCATGCTAGTACATTAGTTGTAGATCTTGGGTTTTCCAACTCTTTCACTCATAGTGTTGACACTAGTCAACCCATGTTGGACTCCATTCTTGATGTTGCATATCCTATAACCACCACTTCTACTAATGTTGGAACCAATGTTGCTCATGTGTCTCAAGAGAAACTCAAACAAATGGATAAAGCCCTAGAAAAAAATCAAGATTTTGTGAGTAGAGATTATATTATTGGTACTATGGTTCCTATCATAGATAACATGAGAATAATTATTGATAATGAACATGGAGTATAGATTATGCATAGCCTAGCTCACATTTTTGATAATCATGTTCCCACAATGGCTAGTTGTGCTCAAACTTTGAGATACACCCTTGAAGTCAAGGAGGAATTCAAACCACCTCCTTCCTCGCCCTCCCCCCCCCCTCACCTAAACCATAGCCTCTATTCCTACATATACCAATTCAACTGTCACTACATCAATATAACCAACTAGCAATATCACTCCACCTTTGGGAATTTCCACTGGGAATCCTTTTGGCTTTGTGAATTCAAACATCATATCTCCAAACCCTCCACCTCTCACAAACTTGCAATTCACTTGTCTACCCAACATATATGCAAATCCACCATGTTCCCCTCCATCTCAAGACACAACCAATGATTCTCTCATAAACCAAATTTTGTAAAATGTCACATCCCTTCAACAACAAATAGCAACATTAAACCAAAATCAAAGCAGACAACCTTCACACTATGTGAAAACAAACCCATTATCCTTGGAGATATTAAGAACACAAATGCCACAAGGCATAGAGATTCCCAGATTTGAGAAATACAATGGTAAAGGAGATCTTGTCAACCATGTTACAACTTACATGGCCTTATGTAGTGACTTCATTTTTTAGGATAAAATATTGGCTAAGCTTTTACCTAGATCCTTTAAAGATACAACCTTGGAATAGTTTTTCTTCCTATCAAATAACTTAATCCGTTCATTCAATGAGATTGTTGATGTCTTTTTAAACAATTTCCAAGTGCACATTGGTCCTAGATGGCTTTGCCTAATTTGTCTACAATGTAAGCGAGGAAGCAAATAAGAAAGATGGATTGATTTTATAGCACGTTATCAATTGCTTTACTCACAAGTCAACATTAAGCTTCTTGATGTTGACCTTCAAAGGATGCTCATTGACAACTTATACACAATTATTCAAGACAAGCTTGGGATGATGAAATTT
>VDFB02061380.1:333800-350566 GCA_007258455.2 Sequoia sempervirens | reverse complement strand
TTGTTGGAATATTTTGTCATTGATGTCAAGGTTGAGCTGCTTGCTTGTACTCTTGAGTTGCCTGGCTGCTTGGTTGAGCTAGGTGTCTGCTTGGTTGAGCTAGTTGGTTGCTTACTTGAGCTGCCTAGTTGTCTGCATCAATTGTTTGGTTGTGTGCTTTGTCAACATCCTTTGTCAGGTTAGTTTGATGAGTCATCTTAGCTACTTCAGTAGTTGAAAAGTTTTTGATTGAAAAGTCCTTGATTATTCCTTTTTAAGTGACTCGATTCTTTATGGTGACTTCACTTCATATATATTGAGGCGGCCTAAATTACCCCTGGTGGATATTCCTATTTATGTGGCACGTTTTTAAAGTTTATGAGGTGGCTACAGCAATGAAGACATTTTCTTTTTCTCTCCTGACATGTGTCATCTTTGAGTTGCAAGTGTTATTTGAGTTGAGCAGGAGGACGTGGAGCTTTGTTTGTATTTTTCATTCATCCTCTTATTTAGGCATCGGTTTTCTATGCTAAGACTCACGTTATAATTTGGTTAGATATTCTAAGATGAAAATATATATGGAGTGGTGAGTACTCATCTTGCTTCATTGTGGATGTGATGTTGGTGCGATATGGATGTATGAAGTCGCGTCTTTTAGAAAAAGGAAATTGAATAGAAGTTTTGTTTTGCTATCGCGTGGGAGGCAGAATGAGTAATCTGCGTGTATGGATTTCATGATATACTTCCTGAAATTAAAGGCTTTTAAAATTCAACGCCTTCAGATTGTAACGTTTTTCTTCACCTAGGCGGCTCATTTCTTGAAAGAAAATTCCTTTGGTAACAGCCTCAGTTTTCATTCTCAGAGTTTTTAAATGATTGAAAATCTTTTAGGCGCCGAGTCAATCTTTTGAGGCGGTTTTTCAGAAAATTACGAATGCATTATCAATGTATAAACGATGCGAATTAAAAGGAGAGGAGTTGTGTTTTTTTGTTTTTTTATGGAGTCGGGATTTTGAAGGCATTAATTGTGGGACGGCAAATTCAATGCTTGATACACGATATCTCTTTATTGGAGACGGCTTCTATTATTTCCGTCTTGTCTTCTGCGACATAATATATTGTGCAATGTTTTTTTCTATTTCGAATCCTTTAATTTCTGCATCAGTTTTTCTTGGCGGTGTTGATTATGGCAGTGTCGGTTGTGGAATGACATCCGGATTCACCAAATATGCTGGGGTGTATTCTATCGCTAGAATTGATGTATGCGGGGTTTTTTAGTGGTTTTAAAAATGGTTTGTTATTTTTATGAGGTTGAGCAGCATTGCAATGTGAGACAGAAAATAAATGATATTTGTTTTATAACTGCAACAAAAACGTATATTAGATGGGTGATGTCTGTGTGTGAGCATTGGGTCTAGTATGATGTGTTAAAAATGTTATGAGCTGAAAATACATTTGGATTGAGAGCTGTGAATTTCGGAGTTTGCTGTGTACATCTCCGAGTCTGGACGGAGGTGTTAGATTAGCTTTTCACTGCATATAATTTGTTAAGACATAGCTACAGGAAGGAGTGACTTCGAGGGAGTTTGAAGAGTTTTGAAGATTGCTGTGATTGGATGGAAGTTCATATACAGAAGGGTATGCTGAGTTGAGTCAGAGGTATATTGGGTGGTGTCAACCGTCTTGTGAAGAAGTTACAGTGTTTGAAGAAGAAGTTTGTGTGCATTCAAGCAGAAGGCTTCATCTAGAGCATTATTCCTTGGACACCACTTGGGATCCAGATCAAACATCCACCTTTTTGTTGATGGCAGAGAGCCAATCTCTTAGATCTTTCACCTGAAGATGTTCAGAAGTGATCCATCCTCACCCTACTTTGTGGAAAATAACAAATTAATGCGAAACTCTACCTTTCTCAGAGGTTTGACTAGTTATTTTTTCAGACTCTTTGAAAGATAACCTGCTGCAGTGGCATTCTGGACTTCAGGGATCATGTCACCAGAGATCAACAAATTTAACAACAAAAGGGCTTCCTTTTGACAATTATCAATCAACGAAATTTGTAGCAGGTCTCTTTTCTGTTTTGAGAATTATTTTATCACAATTCTTCCACTCAGCAATATTGAGTATTTGTGACTCCTCATATTGAAATTTTGACCAGTTATCTTCCACGTTTTAGGGAAAACCAGATTTTGGGTATGGGCCATTATGAGGGTTTTGACCTAGGGTTTATAGGCAGTTTTAGAACTTGATAGAATTTAACAAGTAGAAAACAAACAGTTTCAGACTAATAAAATGCAAGGTTCTGGACTCTTTTTTTAGATGTTAACAGAAAAATTACAAAAACTTAGTTCACGTGAAAATAAAACTTTGTACCCTTCTGCCTTCTACCCTTGTCTGCTCATGCACAGTCTCTATCTAGGGTTTTACTATATTTGTTTTTCACTGTCCACACTTTAGAACTCTGTATAGGGTTTCACTTTTTACAGGCAGTTTGCACACTGCTGTTGAGCAGGTACTACTCTGCTCTGTACTCTGGTGTTCAGCAACAACTTTGTTGGGCCTTTTGTACAGCAAGTCACATGTAAATCCAGACTCAAAAAGGATATACGAGCACATGCTAAATTAGAAAGTTGTCCCTTGGGTACACGCTATTATTTTAGTTTGCTTTTGCCTTATTTGAGTGGCTTCTCCTGATTTTTCTCACCAGTTACAGTCTAACATGGTCTTGAATGCATCTGGCAGGTGTTGCAAGCCTGGATTACCTTCCTTGGTACTTTGAATGACCATCTCAGTCATGATTAAAGAGAGATTGCTTTATACCATAGGAATCTCTAAATTCAAACAAAGACTGTCACAGATACCCATACAGTTGAAGAAACTGTTCAGCCTGTTATGGAAAGCCTGGAGAGATAATAAACAATAGCATAGAAAATATGAGGGACAAAAAATAAATTCAAAATTAAAAAAGAAGTAAAAAAGCATGGGTACCCTGTTTCTGTCATGGAATCATCTGGGTAATTCGCTGGACATACCTGGGTGATTCCAGGACAGAAATGGGGTACCCTGAGTAATTCCACAGTGTCCATACCTGAAACATTTTGTACCTGTTTTTGGGCAGTTTCCAGGGTAATTTGGTAGCAAAAATGCTTTCTTTCACAAGAGAGTTTTGTTCATTGTTGATACATATGATGTTTCTCATTAGTGTTTTCCTCAGACGAGGGCCCATTCAATATAAGTTTAGTATCATATAGGAGGTTAACCTTGGCTGCTTAGTTGGGGGAGAGATCATTAAATATGGCAATTTTGATTCTGCTTCTTTATCTTTTGTAACTGGTTGAGTAAATACTAAATAGGTATTACATTGATTTATGTTTAACTTTTTTGTTAATTAGGAGGCCCTTTTTGGATTGCGAAAGGGGCCGAGAATTTTCCTAGGTGTAAATGGGTTAATTTCATAATCACCTGGAGACAGTAGACATCCTGCTTTGGGAACAAGGAGGGAAAAGATGGGTTAATTGTTTGAAATTTGAATGGTTTTAGAAAATAATGAAAGATTTCATGAAGAAAGTGAACTTTATCCTATTTTCCCTCATAATTGAGTTAATTTATTTTTGTTTTTGATATTTGAATCTTTGATCCATTTTCAAAAATAAAATGGGTTTGTCTTGAAATGCTTTCTTGTTTTATTTGTGAATGTTGATTAGCTCTTTTTTGCCTGTTTTTAACCTCTTTTATTAGCAAGTGAACCACGGGGACGCGTTTCCCCCCAAAATATGACCCGTTTCGGAAACGGGGACGTCCCGGGGACGGGGGGACGGGTACTTGGCGTCCCCCGCCGTCCCGCCACCGCCACCAAAGCGCCGCCGGAGACGGGGAGACGGGGAGACGTCTCCAAGTTTCCTTAGGAGACGTCTCCAAGTCTCCAAGTCTCCTTGGGAGACGCCCAGGAGTTTCCTGGGAGACTAGGAGACGCCCAGGAGTTTCTTGGGCGACGCCCAGGAGTTTCCTGGGAGACTAGGAGATGTGTTCCATGAAGGTTTGTCTGGCTTTGATGGTCTTAATTTGGGTTTTATTGTTAATGCAAAATGATGTACACCATGAAGGTTTGTGTGGGTTTGGAGGTCTTAATTTGGGCTTGGCAGCGGGGGCTCCGCCCCTCGACCCATACATGCTCCTTGACTTACTTGAGGGGTAGCGCCGAGTGACGCCGGAGACCCCACTAGCGAGCTGCCTTATTGTTGAAGTGACTGCCCCAGACCCCCCCCCCCCCCCCCATGAGGGCGTTGCCTGTTATTGCTGACTGCCCCGGACCCTACGCAAGGAAATTTGCCCCTTGATGACCCGGCTGAGGACCCCGCCCAAGGCGCCTGGCAGAGGCGTTGCCCCCCCGGACCCGCCCCGAAGGGGAGCCCTTTGACCCCACTAAGGGCGCTAACCCTCAAACCCATTAGGGGCATTGCCCACAAACTCCCATTGAATTCATTTGATTTTCTAGGTACTCTCCACTAGTTACCTTCAATTTTACAAAAACAATTTCATTTGTCAAATTTTATTTAGCAATTAGCATTCAAGATATCTTCGTATTTAGATTTAGTATTTCAAATTTTGCTATGTTATAATTTTACTAATTAGTAATTTGAGTAATTTCCTATAGTTTCATTTGAAATGTAATTCTTATATTGTTATACTGTTATACATCCTTTCAAAACTAGTTTTTCAAGTACTATAAGTATATTTATAACTATATCAGCACCACCACCCCACCACCCCGCCGCCGCCGTCCCCCCGCCGTCTCCCCGCCGTCCCCAAACTTAGGCCCTTTGTCCCCCCGTCTCCGAAACGCGTTTCCCCGTCCCGTTTCCCCGTCCCCCAGGCCCGTGGAACACGCTTATTAGTTAAAATGGTAGGTGAAGATGTTAGCATTTCGTTAAATTTAAGAATAAATCGAAAGCTTCCCTTTTCAAATCTAATAAGTGTGAAAAATCATGAATAACATTTGATATGGCCAGAGAATATTTGTGAAAGTTGATTAACTCTTTTTTTTCCTGTTTTTAACCTCTTTTATTAGTTAAAATGATAGGTGAAGATGTTAGCATTTCTTTCAAGTTAAAATAAAATAAATTGAAAGCTTCCCTTTTCTAATTTATAAAGTGTGAAAAATTATGAATAACATTTGATATGGCTAGAGAATCTTATCCCACAAATGTTTTTTGGTTCCAGTTTGGGGCTATAAAAGGGGTTAAAAAGAAAAAAAAAGTGGTATTTGTTTTTGACTTGAAAATAGGTTATTTTTCATATTTTCTCCTGATTCTCTGCTAAGACATGGTTAAAAGTAAAACAGTTTTGCTCATCTCTACGTTTCTTGAGTGAAGACTTTGTGAGAATGGGTTTGATTTTTTGAACTTATTCTATTTTCCCAATGGACTGCTTAAAAGTTAAGATTGAAGAAAAAGATGTTTCTTGTTGGGTGGGGACGCAAATGTGACTCAAAGAGACGAGAGTAAAGGAAGGACTTTTTTGCAAAGTGATGAAAAAAAGGCACCGCAGGTTTGATATTTAAACATTTTGAATGACCTGTATAGAATGCAGGTATTGTTAACCTCTGGCCTGTTAATTCCTAGTACTGACCAACTCAAATTTGTATGTATATGTTATTAAATGAAATTAGAAACAGCATAGAAATTATTTTTTATTGTGTATGGATATTCCACCAAAGCTCCCCTCAGATATACGCCTGATATGTCTGATACACTTGTTTGATCTAATGTGAAATCTCTCTTTGGATTCATTTCCAAGTGAATCCATCTGGACTGTCTCTTGCCTGCCCGGTGTTGAGTCTTCACTTTTGTCATAATATGCTAACTGATCACATGTTGAAATTTTCTGTCACTCATATTAGAGTTAAGGTTTCTGACTACCCTTAACTGCACCACACTCCTAGATGGGAATTTGAATTCATCCCTAACTGTCTGAACTGACCTCCAAGTTCTATACCCAGTATCTTCTATATTGCTCTGTATCTTCTGCTCCATGAAACAAACTCTCTGCTGATCTCTAACAGCCTGTGTTTTGATTCAAAGTCTTTTGCTCTGATATTAGGCCTCTGCTTGAAGCTGCTCCACCTCACTCAAGAACATTTCCTGATGCAATCCAAAACTGAGATAAAATCCTAGATGTAGACTGGAAGATTCTTCATTCCTTTCAACACAATTTCCTGTGAAATATATTCATGGTCTAACCCCTGTGTGATACAGAACAAATGCTGGATGCATGTCTTACAAGGTTATTGCATTAGTTCATTTGTGATCAATGACTCAATCCCATGGGATGAATCATCACTCTAACTCTGAAGCAGGTACACAGCTTAGAATGCTGCAGGAGCTATATTATAATTTTTCAAAATATTCATAATTGTTCAATGGGTGTAGGTGATGGTTAAATAAATTTCCTGACAATTGCTGGTTTGCAGGTTACTGTTTATTTTCTAGATAATTAGAAACAGTTATAATTAGTAAATCATAGTTAGGATGATATAGGAGTTTTTGCTTCTATTTTTGAGATCAAAAGCAGGTTCTATATTTTTTGTCCAATTTTGTGCAGTATGTTTTTTCATAATAGTTGGTACCTTACACCAATTAATGGCTAAATTGTTCTAATTTGAACTACAGGAGCTTATAGATGTTGAAGGAGATGGCATGGCAGATATGGTATTTCGCTGTATTCAAGAAATGGACATAGACAATCGCATGACTGTATGTGGCTTCTAGTTTAACATAGATCTGTTGCTATCAAAGGGTACTTTTTGTGTGTAGTTCTTATCAATTTATGAGCATCCTTTATAGATTTTAAAAATGTCTTTGTTGAATGTTCTAAAGAGATTTTAAAAACTTTCTTTGAATGTATTTATAAATGGATGTTATCTGAATTTGGATTATTTTTCCTTATATTTGCTCCTGAAATTACTCTCAAACATAAAGATTAGGTAAGATGGACTTTGTTATCAAAATCCTTGATCAATCGAGAACAAATGTTTTGTTTTGAGAACTACCCAGCTATGGAGTTTGGATTGGATGATATCGTGCTTTTAAAAATATACTTTTTGAATGTTTTATAGAGATATAAAAAAACTTTCTTTCAATGGATTTTATCTGAACTGGAATATTTTTCATTATATTTGCTCCTGAAATTAATCTCAAAATAAAGATAAGGTAAGATAGACTCTGTTGTCTAAATTCTTGATCAATTGAGAACAAATGTTTTGCTTTGAGAACTACCTACCTATGGAGTTTGGATTGGATATGTTGTGTGTTTAGATTCTAGAATGACATATATAAAGATAGGATAATTATTTTTTTGAAATATCATGTCAACGACTAATCAAAGTGGGAAACAACAGTTGGAACACAAGAGAGAGAAAGACAAAAATTATTTGTTTTGATATAGGTTATGCATGCAAAAGTATTTAAATTTGTGTGCTGGGGTTACATATACGACTGTTCAGTAGAAAGAAAAAAAGAAAGAAAGAAATTATATTAGTGTCTACAAATGACTAAATTAGGTCAATGGGACTAGAGGTTACAGCAGTTAATAATAGAAAGTTCTAGGGAAAGAGAACCTAGAATCAAAACAATAAAAGTATGTAAGACAAAATAAAGCACTGTGCTGCTAACAACCAGCAATGAAGGGTGAAAAAAAGCCCCCAAAGCATGTGCTAGTGAAATCTTCTACATAGAAAGCTAGCTTGGGGTTGACCGACTCATTGGGGGGAAACCCAAGTGGCCTGAATATATTGTTTGTTGATGTCCTCTCTGGCAGTTCTAGTGATGGCATCCTTTGTGGAGGAGCTAGGAAGTGCATCTAGGGAGTACATGAAGGGGGGTAGCCTATCAATTGTTAGGATAAGGTGTCTCAGATTTGCAATCCTAATTTTCATATTTAATATTTTGTATGTATTTACTATTTTGTCTTTAGTGCTTTTGTCCTCACTTGGGAAAGTTGGTGTCCCATTTTGAGGTGGCACCACATTCGTCTTTAGTGGATTTTGTCCTCACATGAAGAGGTAGGCATCCCACATTGCACTAGCATGTTTTTCCATTTGTTAGCGTCTTAGAAGGTGTGTAAGAGCATCTTGGCTAGTTTTCATGGGGGTTACCTATGAAGTATTCTTATGATGTGTAAGAACATTTAAGAGGAAGGTTACATTGGAACCTTGACCATCCTTATGACAAAGTTGGACACTTGTCATGGAAAATCTTATACATAGGAGAGTGATGAAAAATTGGTAGTCAAATATTCCACCTTATTACATATGACATGTAAGGAATATGCTAATAATAGCCATGGGTATCTTGGACCAAAGGGGATGTTGGAAATTGAGTCCAAGCATTTGGGCACGATACCTCCTTTGGGATTGTAAGTGGTTTACCAAAAGCATCCCATGGTTTCACATCATAATTCTAATACAAATTGGTCCTTGGAGTCGGAGGTTGCATGGGTTATTTTGCAGGTTGTATGAGAAACAAAGTGCTGCTAGAATTTAGAGGGATAAATTGTATTAATGTAACCTCCTTTTGAAGGATTAATACAAGCTTGGGTCTCTTTGGGTTTCAAGATTTTTGCCGAAAGGGTTGCTCCATGTAAATCAATTTGTTATGGTTTGCATTCAAAATTCTCTTTCATGATTGGTTCCACTATCTTTATGTTCTGTAATTGCTACAAGTTTGTGACATTAAAGTTTAAAATATCTCATTGTTTAGTTACACTTTGTTTCAACATCATTAGAGATGCCAATAGAAAGAAGAAACAACCTGGTCTCCAAATACCAACAATGCTGACATTTTTTGAGGACTAGGGAAGCAATCCTCTTAAAAGAGCAAAGTGCTAAAGATTGATATCTCCTATGATTAAAAATTGAGGCCCCTTTGATTGGAGTTTGTGGAAGTAGAAAGTAAGCCTAAAGATAGTCTTGGACGATGCATTGAGGAATTGTCTATTTGCAATGGATCATGTGCTGCAACATGAGAGTCTAGATCCTCTCAATATAAGCTCATTCAATGGCCCCCAAGCTAGGTCCCCCAAACCGTTGAACCATATAAAAATTTAGTCTTGATGATTGAATCAAAAAGGCACAATTTGGAGGGGATGTCTCGGAATTGGATCTGAAAACATTGATGTTCCAAGACAAAAAGAGAGGCATAGCCCTTGCAAAGGCATGAGTGAGGCAAACATGATGCAAAAGGATGGAGCATAAAATTGGAACCCAAGTATGTGTAGGCTGATGTGATCTCTAGAAGTTCCCCTTAGTGGAAAAATTAGAATTTGGAGAGAGAGTGCTTGGAGATATTTAAATTGTGAGCTTAGTTTTACTAAGTTTGACCAAAATCTTGCAAAGTCCATAGAAATGAGCAAGAGTGTCAAGTTGTCATTGTAAGCCCTCAACATTTGTGAGAAGAGGACAACATTGTTGAAAAAAGAAGAGTTTGTCTAACCACTTGATGTAAAATACAAACATCATCTAAATGAGTATGCCATTGAAGAAGTTCCTCAATGAAAAGGGTTGGTGAGAGAGGACACCCTTGCTTGAACCCAGTGGTACTCTTAACAAAGTCAAGGAGAACATGAGAAGTACAAAACTGCCCAATAACTATCTCATAAAACCTCCAAATGATGACAATTGGAGAGTTTTGTTGGGAAATTACCAATCTCTATCCAATGAATTAACATTAAAGTTTTGTTCTCAAGTTATGACATCGATTGGTGAGATACCAAGCTTTGACTACTTCAGTATGAAAATCTGAAATTAAGTAATCTTAATGTGGAATTACCATGATTAGATCCATCTTTTTTATGATGTTAAAAATCAGCCAACATTACATGCTTAACAACTCCACTTTCAATAAATAAAAGACAACATCACCATAAGATAGCAACAAAGAGGCACAAATCAGCAACATAAAAGCATCACATGGTACAAGATTTATGTGGAGAAACCCTTGCGGGAAAAAACTCCATCAAGAAAAGAGGCCAACTATGGATTATCTTTAAAACAAGATTACAATTTTTCACACAGTTCCATTCTCCTCTTTGCCTCCAATATGGCAGCACTTGTGTCCCTGTGAACAACCTCTTTGTGCTCCAACCCATTCCTTCTTAGGTTCTTGTACCTTCAGTATAACTCTACTTTCAATTTTTCCATCCACTTTCCACATCCAAGGAGCTGAATTTATAGAGTTGTAAAGAGGTCCTATGCACCTAACTTGACATTTAAATATGACTCTTAATTGCAAACATCCCATCCTTTGATTTGCCTCCTAGGAATGTGTAAGGAAAGCTCCTAAAACTTTCCCTCCAACATAGGCCCCCAAACTTGGAAATGAACATTAAATGAAATGCCACAAATGAAGGAATATCAAGAGACAATTGTTTCCTCTTTCCAAATGCCCACTTGGAGAAGCCCAACAACAACCTTTTGTCCTCTTCACTTGTCTTTTACCATCCATTCTAGGTGCCCACATTTGGGAAAAATGTAAGAACCCTTGGTTCTCAACCCCAAAAACTGATAGTTTTGTTTTGCAAGTTTGTATTTTGTGTTTTTTGAGGTTTTCAGACAAATAAAGAGAAGCTGCGATTTTCTAATAAATTGCTAATAAAATCAAAATAAATTAAAATGCAAAGAATAGGCTCAGATCTTGATCATATATCATAGGCGCATCATTTTATTGAAGATTCAGAGCATTTACAATATATAAATGTGACATATGAATAAAATATGAATATATTTCAAAGAAACCTGGTTTCCCCTTGCAGCCGCCTGAAGCAATGGTGAAGATGTACGGCTGAATGGAATAATGCGTCTCTGTCCTCTGGAAAGCAATGCTGAACCTCTGGAAACCTTAGGCGCACCCAAACTGACTGTCAGCAACTGAGATTTGATGATGTCTACTGACAAATGAAGGAAGTACGGCTTGCTGGTACAGGACTGTACGGCCTGACAGCAGCAATAAATAAAGTACGGTTTCTTGAAAGATGTGCCAGATCTCTGAATAATGACCTCTGACAGAGTCGCCTCAACTGCTAGATGGAATAACTCTGTAAATCTCTGCCTGGATAAATGAATAAGCCCAATTTGTGATCTCTGTGCGAAATCACCAAGGTGCAATCTTCAACTGGTATTTCACAGTCTCAGTATGCCAATCTCTGAAGAGGTATCGTTCTCCAGAAATGAATCGCCTGCTGAAACCCTAGGGTTTTGCAAACTCCAATGCTCAGAGCAAATAAGACAAAAGTTGAATAACATAACATAATGGTTCGATTTTGTCTTTCCTGAATATATACTTCTCTTGAAAAATTCGACCCACAGCTCCTTTTAATAATCATTTAAATAAATGATTAATTATTGCGCTTTTGACTTAGGAGAAACTCATTTAATAATTGGCGCATTTATTAATGAATAATAAATATTCATTATATCAAATATTAATACTTTATTATAAAGTATAATAAATACTTTATAATATGCCAATTTAATTAAATATTTAAATAATTAATAACGTGACTTTAATATAAAGTCAAAGTATTAATTATTTCCTTAAACCATTAAATTCTCCAATATCTCTCCGTCAAACTGTCAAACTGAAGAACTGGTCAACTCTGAGCTGAATAGTTGAACCAGGTGCCCTGCCCAAAATAGCAGCTTCCGCCTGACCTAACTTTCTAAAAATCCACTCTGAAAGATTCTGCGAAATCCCAACCTGAAACAATTGCAATACTGAAGCTACAAAACACTGAGTAACTGCCTCGGATGATTCTCTGCACACATCTATCGACCTAGGATGAAATAATAGGCTAACACCGTCACCGGCTGCTTATTTTGCGACTTCAAGATGAGGGACATCAATTGTGTATCCTCACATGATGATTTTGAGCACTTATTTGCATTGTTATCTCTTTTTGGGTTATGTGGAAATTGTCATTAGATGGCTACAAGTTTCCTTACGGTATAGAAATGGTGTAAAATAGTGATTTTGTAGGTTCATCCCTCCTAAAAAGAGCATCAACCACAACATCTTTCCTTTCTTGTATGTGATCTCAAAGTCATTTCCAAACATCTTTTTGACCCACTTTTATTGTTGTTTAGATAGTACTAATTTCAAAATATGGGGAAATAAATAGTTGGTTGGGTATCTTCTAATTCCTTACTAGATCACCAATAATTTTGAATACTTCATCTTCTTCACTATCACCTTTAATGTACAACTTATTTCATCAAAATTATGTCTTCAATTGAATTTGCTATTACAATTAAAGTAACACCATTTGGCCCTTTATCTTCAATTTATTGAGGAGTCAATCTAGTAGGTCAAGGGAATGACTATGTTGAGGGGTTCTTCTCTTTTACATTTATGAACAACTCTTTTATGAGCCCACTTCTTTTCCTCTATTTGTCTTGCAATAAATAGTTGGAAGATAACCAATATTTGAAGAAGTTAATTTGCTTCTCAATTTCCATAAATAATAGGGTCATTGCTTACTTCCATTAGTTCCCACAACTACCATCTCCATATTTAGCAACTCAAGCACTAAATCATGATTGCCTCTACAAATATTCCTCATGGCAACACAACACCCATAGTTTCCACCACAAAATTATTCATCAACTGGGTAATTAATGTTTTTTTTTGTAATCATGTAAATGAACTATTTTCCTTAAAGACTTCCATACTCTATTGCTTTTTGTTTGAATATCAAGAACTTGCCCTATTCGCTTAATAACTTTGAACTTCATGTTTGATCAACAATGTGTTTTTCTAGTATTCCTAGAGACCTTATAGGATAAAAATAAACTAGTCACATGACTTAGCCATATCGTATGCATAAGTATACATTAAGGGGCGTTCACTAAATATCCCTTGGGTTGACTTCTTGGTCTTTTAGATCATAGATCTGCAAACAAGTATATTAGTATTAGATTAAAATGTAGCTACACATGCAAAGTCATATTTATATCCCCAACTATTAAACCCTTTGCAATTTCATACTTTAGATATAACCTAAATACCTAGAATGTGAATAAAGCTTCAAAGGGTGTGCAAACAAGTGTATAGGATCTCAAAGTACTTGGCAAAGGTAAGGATTTTCAAACAAATACAAGATATCAAAGTAAGGGGCATATATTTCTTGCTCAAATCACCGAACAATACAAGATATACATACATATATATGTATATGCGCATGTACACATGTATCCATATACTACATACATGTGTGTAACATCTATTGATCTATAAATTGAGCATAGATGAATTTGAACTATTAAAAGTTTTTATAGCTTTATTTTTTTACTAGATGTTTTGACTATCATGAATTTATTTAATCGATGTGTGCCTTTTTTAATAGAGTGTTTCTAGCTAGATTAATAACTTTCCATTAACCTTTTGACTTTATATTATAACTTGCCTTTTTCACTATTATGTAAGATTAAACAATAGGTGTCCCCGACATCTTTATTTTATTTGTTGCAATGGCTTGACTAAAAAATCTTGAATAACTTTAACTGATTTCCTTTATTGATGAAAATTTAACTAAACCATTTTAACTAATTTCAACAAATTGATCTTTTACAAGATAACTTTTGTAATGTAGGAAATTGTACACCTTTACAATTTCACACTATGTTTGGGCCCCTTAATTAATTGGACTTAATTAAACTTCTAATTTTTCAAATTATGCATTTCAAGGCCTTATTTTGCTTGTTTTCTGAAAGGGGACCCAACATTTAATTGTTGCAATTAATAATTAAAACACATTGGAGTTGTGTGTCTTGGACTTTTGAGTCAGGACCAGTGGGTCCTCCTTAAGTCCTAGGTTCCAAATTTTAATGTGTTTTGGCAATCTTTTAATGATTCAAATTTCATATGTAATTATCGGCTTTTGAAATCTATTTTTTGGGGAATTAGATAAGTTCCTATAAATACATAGTCTTTTTATCATTTGAAATCTAAGAATTAGAAGTTGCATGATCTATCAATCCTATGAGCAAATATTATTGTCAAGAGCATTCAAGAGTAGATTTATTAGCCATTTATTGTGTAGCATTCAAGATCCTATCATCATGCTCAAGCTTATGTGTGTTCATGTCATCTTGTGAAGGCTAATATGCATTGTTGATCCTAAAACATCCAAACATTCAAGTATCCAATAAATCAAGCAAAGCAAGATCAAGTTCTTTGGAGTGATGTGTTAGACTCCAATCCTCTAAGGGAAGCCAAATGTTAAAGGTTTGGTGAGTTGTAGCAAGCAATTGTTCATTCATCATTCCTTCCATTTGTCAATTGGAAATATCTTTCTATCAAGGTTTAATTACCAAACATAGGTTTTGACTAAGACAAACGCCCATTCAAACAAAAAAATCTTCCGTCTTTTTGTATGTGCAGATTATAGGTTGAAGAAGGATTGAAGGGATCTCAAAGGAGCAATTTTGCATTGTTGCATAAGTTATCAACATTGTTGTCAAGGCACAAAAACTCCATTGCAGACTTTATTTTTGACTCTTTGATAGTGGGACCTATTCAAAATAGAAGTTAAGATCCAACATTAGAGGATTGTGAAGTGTTTTTTGGACCCCTAACCAGGACCCATTCACCCTAGCGAAAACCTATCCTCCTACAAACCTCAGAACAAATTTTGGGTGATTGGTACATGTGTCCTAACCCTTCTCAGATCTACCTACAATATGTGATTTCAATATTTGTGCTTTTGGGAATTTGCATTTCATGTTCTAGGTCTTGTAATTCATTTAGTTTAAGTGCATCAAATCATATCTATTTAATTCCAAATCCCCACATTTTCCTAAAGGAACTGAGATACAGGTCTAATTGGCTCACCTTAGGGTTGAGAGTAAATCTTTCCACCTTGTCATCTTGGTTCCCAATGAGATTTGTGGGTAAAGGGACACCTTTAGTTCTTGAGTTCATTGCATGAAGGACCTAGGACACCCCTTTTTGGTCACCCCCCTTTTCCCTACATTTCATTTTGATGAACCCGACATTGTGCATCATATACCTTCTGAAAATTGAAAGTCCTTCAAAACCTAGGTTTAGATTTGCATTGCATTATTTTTCATTCTTCATTTAGGGTTAGATCTTGCATGTTTGCATCATTTAAACTCACAAAAATCCAAAAACATTGCGCCATTATGCATATTAGTGTGTTTTGATTATTTAGATCAAAATTTCATCGAAATTGCATTAAAAAGTTATCATTTTTTTTCTCATACATTGTCATTCAAAATTGCATTTACATGTTCATCAAATTTCTAGAAAAACTATTATTGAAGGATTTGGTTGCAGTTAGGAACAGTGAGCTTAAATATCAAACTAAACACTTAGAATTTAATTTCTCAAACCCCTGTCCAAGGACCCATTTGCCCAAGGGTGAACCTATCCTTGTACAGGCAATTTTCTAAAATTTTGCACATTTATCTGTCTATTTGCTTCAATTTCTTTTACATGCAGATCTCAGTCTCAGTTTCAAAAGTTGCATATTTTTATAGATTTTTGCATTTAGCTCAATTGCTGAAAGAAAGTGTGTTGTGTGAAATCAAAATTGACATTCAAAAGTAATCATTTTAAGATTTCTACATTTAAAATCAATCAATTATCATATATCATATCTAAAAATTGCATTACCTTGTTTAATAATTGCATTGTGTTTCCCATTTCTGCATGTTTACTATCTTTATTTAGTGCCCTTTATCTATTTCGGAAACACTTTTGGTTTGGTGAAACTTTTTTGAGTATTACAACCTAGTGTCCTACTGCTAATACTTCAGTGAGATGCAGTTCTAGACTCATGGCATCCCATGCTAGTACATTAGTTGTAGATCTTGGGTTTTCCAACTCTTTCACTCATAGTGTTGACACTAGTCAACCCATGTTGGACTCCATTCTTGATGTTGCATATCCTATAACCACCACTTCTACTAATGTTGGAACCAATGTTGCTCATGTGTCTCAAGAGAAACTCAAACAAATGGATAAAGCCCTAGAAAAAAATCAAGATTTTGTGAGTAGAGATTATATTATTGGTACTATGGTTCCTATCATAGATAACATGAGAATAATTATTGATAATGAACATGGAGTATAGATTATGCATAGCCTAGCTCACATTTTTGATAATCATGTTCCCACAATGGCTAGTTGTGCTCAAACTTTGAGATACACCCTTGAAGTCAAGGAGGAATTCAAACCACCTCCTTCCTCGCCCTCCCCCCCCCCTCACCTAAACCATAGCCTCTATTCCTACATATACCAATTCAACTGTCACTACATCAATATAACCAACTAGCAATATCACTCCACCTTTGGGAATTTCCACTGGGAATCCTTTTGGCTTTGTGAATTCAAACATCATATCTCCAAACCCTCCACCTCTCACAAACTTGCAATTCACTTGTCTACCCAACATATATGCAAATCCACCATGTTCCCCTCCATCTCAAGACACAACCAATGATTCTCTCATAAACCAAATTTTGTAAAATGTCACATCCCTTCAACAACAAATAGCAACATTAAACCAAAATCAAAGCAGACAACCTTCACACTATGTGAAAACAAACCCATTATCCTTGGAGATATTAAGAACACAAATGCCACAAGGCATAGAGATTCCCAGATTTGAGAAATACAATGGTAAAGGAGATCTTGTCAACCATGTTACAACTTACATGGCCTTATGTAGTGACTTCATTTTTTAGGATAAACTCTTGGCTAAGCTTTTTCCTA